>CM024757.1:162133298-162161046 GCA_014218235.1 Colocasia esculenta
ACACATCAAAGTCCGAATTTGATTCACTTCTGTTTAAGATTCATCAAGTCAGTATTAACATCAAAGAGAAGGGTAAATTGTTTTTAATCGGTGGTAATCTATTCAACCCCAACTTCTAGATTACTGTCTTAGGTGATTCCATGCACCTTTCACAACCATCCTGACTACAACACAGATTGTAGTTAGAGGGACTTTGGCTGTAAAAGTGATTGTTGCCAAGATCAATCATCCTGACTACAACAACTTTTGTGGTCAGGATATCCAGGATAACCCATATCTGATTCTCTATTCCCGTCATTTGATCTTTTGTGTGTGACTCTCTAGGCCTAATATCGGGCTGGCCGTGAGTCAGAACCCATCGGAACTACTTCCAATGTATCGAAACTCCTTTCGATTCACGTGAGTGATGTTGGATCGAGATGGCACTAATGATGTCCTAGAGGGGGGTTGAATAGGACTTCTTGAACCTTTTAAAATTTTATTTGAAATTAGACAACTAAAATAGAATTGTTAGTGTTTAGTGTAGTGTGTGATTCAAGTGTAAATTGGCGGAAACAATCACACAATTGCACAAAGAATTTTATCCTGGTTCCGCCCTTCCCACATGGAAGTTCTACGTCCAGTCCTCAAGCCAACCACTTGAGATTTCACTAACTGCCAAGAATACTTGGCCTTCTCTCACCCTTGAGAGGTATTAAAATCTCACTTGCTCCCAAGCAAGTCTTCTTTCAACAGGGGTACAAAGACTATCTTTTAACAAGGTCTTCCCTTCACAAGAGGGGCATTGCAGGAACAAAACTCCTGCGGGATACACAGACAGAATTGAAAAAACACTTGTGCGTTTACTCTGAAGTGTGAGCAAACACATGGAATTTAGAAAGGAAAACAAATGGAAGTTACATCACTAATCCTTTCTGAATCAAGGAGGGTGGACTAGAAGAATATATAGTTACACAAATTCCACCGAACACAAACAAGACTTCTGTGAAGAAGAGAGCTTGGAAATTTTCGGACTGTGGATGCTCTCTATCTTGCAGCTCAACAGAAGGCTTGAGAAGGCTCTTTCTAGCAGAAGGCAGGAGTGAGTTGAATGAATTGCTAGTAGTTATCACACTTGGTGTGTTGTTTGCTTGTTCAAACTTCGGCTTCTATATGCTTCAGAGAATATTTCCGATTGAAATCTAGCCGTTTAAGGAGTGACCTTTGATCCATTGGATGCAGATGAGATTTTGGTTATCCAATAGTTCTTCACCTTTTTAGCTTTCCAACGGCTTCAGACCATGCTTGTAACTTCACAGCTTAGAAGTCAGTCTTCAATTAATGTTTTGTGAAAGCTCCATGCTGAAAACGTGCCTAATAAATGTTTTGCACTAAGGACAAGACAAAGGAAAAGATACCTCCATGCTTTATGGGGTAGGTTAGTCAGAAACATATGTAAAGTGTAGAAACCTCGGATAGACAATGTTCAGTGCAATAAAAGACAGACATACAGTTCTATCAAAAGATAAGGTGAGGTTTTGACAATGGTAGGTGAGCTTCTGTCAGATACCCCATGCATCTGATGGCATTAAATACAAGACATCTGCTGAAAGAAAATTGAACTTCTAACACAAAGCAAGAGACTAGTTGAATAAATGTTTCAGACATTCTCACAGATAATTTTTTTTTGTGTGATTGTTTCGAGTATAATATATCCCATCTATCAGAATACTTTAAGTAATGGTAACAAGACAGGATATTATTCTAAATGAAATACATGTATTATATGTTCTTCAGAAGGTCTCATAAAGTACCAAACAATTAAGATTTCATGAAACTATAAAATAATATTTGCATAGAAAAAATTAAGTATAGAACTTGTCAGAGAAGTCGGAGTCAGAAAGATAAGTACTACGACTCTCTTGGAGTCAGAGTGAAAGCTTTGACTTCCTGGAGTTGGAGAACAATATAGAGACTGACATTAGGGAGTCGGAGTATGGACTTCGACTTTTTGAAGTCAGAGTGAGGACTTCGACTTCTTCAGGAGGTACCTTACTTCGACATTCTGAAGTCGGAGTCTAGGATACAGCTTCCTGAAGTCAGAGTCTAGGATTCGACTTCCAAGAGTTGGAGTCCATACTTTGATTTCCAAAGAGTTGTTTAGTACTGAGGGTTACAACACTTCAACTTTCTGGAGTCGGAGTCCACAGTCGGATTTAGTATGATACATAGTGTATTCTGTGGACTTTGAAACTTTTCAAAATAGTGTTGATATAGTATTGTACAAAATATGTTCTCTGTGATATATTTCAGTAGATTTGTTTGTAGAAAGTATTTTAAAAGATTTTGTCATAGCAAAATCACCATGTTAAAATAATTTAAAGTCTTAAATAATTTTCTTAAGGGGTAGTTGCTCAACAATTCTCCCCCTTTTTGTTAATGACAAAAACTTTTAAATAGACAGTGAAAAAAACAAATTTGATTTTGCAAAGAATTTGTTATGTGTTCTCATGTATTTGTGTCTTACTTTCTTTCTTACTTTCTTTCTCCCCCTTTGTGTCATTAATAGAAAGGATAAAATACAAGGAAAGAGAGAGAAATACACATAGAGATGAGGAACATAATTCTAGATATATTAAGTGTTCCAATATAAATTACATTTAAGAAGCTGATAAGGAACTAGGTAAATACAGAGAAGGAGGGATTTGGGCCAGGAAAGGCTGGAGAAGAGCCCAAAGCTTCTTCTCATTCTCAAGAAAGAAGTTCTCAAACTTAGCACCTTCTATCTTATAGGAAGGACCTATAGAGGGGATTTTCCTATAAGACTTGACATGTCTTCTATGGAACCAGCTAACCCTCTTATGATAATTACTAGGGCGCAAGAGAGACCTAAGAGGTACAAACTTCTTAGAGGCTGCTAAGTGGAGAAACTCATGAACTGTGATGTTCCAGCGCAGGCCCTGATGGATTGCAGCTTCCTTGGCTTGATAATAGACTAAGTACCTCTGCTTCCACTTATAGGCAATAGACTTCCATAGAGTCTCATATCCTTTGCAGAGATACTCAACAATAGACATTTTCAATTTCTGACAATCTGTATGGTCTTCGGGGTATGCAGCTGCCCATTGATCTTCTGAGAACCTCTCAGACTCAGCAAAACAAATATGAAAATCTAGCATGTGCTGGGAGTTCTGAGGAGCTTGCATGAGAGCAAACCTATGAAATGATAAGCCCAAATTGTACTTGATTTTGAACCTTGTAGCTATTCGGATGTGTCTATTGAAAACTAGCTGAGCAAAGTCCTTTCGAGCAGAAATGGCACCAATCAGACTTGGGTGCAGACCAGAAGAGAGTCTAATAGGCATAGAAGGGGAAATCTACCTTTGACCACGGATGATATGTTCCATTGACCTTTGTTCACATCAGGCAAGCCCAGACTGAACCTAGCTGCATTAAATGAATTCATTCTTGTGTACTTGGCCTGCGACTCTCTAAAGAGGATACCAAACAGGTCAAAAAAATCTAAGGTTCAAGTGAATGGAAATATCCATAAATTGGTTCCTAGCCTGAGTTTGTTGGTATCTGGTGGCTTCATCAGGATAGAGTTCAATGAATTCTTTGGGAGACAGACTGTGGCTTTTCTGAGTAATGAGATTGATATCAACCAACAATACTTGGGATGTATGGAGGAGAGAGAGAGAAGCCAGTCCTCAAAGGTGAAACCTGGCATTTCATGGACTTCAAGGAATGCTTTGATAGACAAGAATTCCATGAACAAGTTCATATGATGTTCTGAGTGGTAAACAAAAGCATACCAAAAAGGAGGAAGTAGTTTGACATGATTTTCTTTCAATTGGCGTCCACCTTTGGCTGAGAATACCACACTAGGTACAATCTCTGCAAGGGAAAGAGTGGATCTGCCAGAAGAGGTGTAGAAGATGTAGGGAGAGAAGAAAAGAAATGAGGAGCTGAAGTGTGGAGAATGGGTATGCTTGCTTGGAGGGCTTCAGACTGTATTTCAAAGAATAAATTAAAAAGTTAATAGTGTCAAAAGCAAGGGGTTGAACCTCTGGTAATGAGGTAGAGGGAGGAGGATCAGATGAAGTAGAAGGAGGAGGTGGAGGTTGTTGTTCATCAGCAGTGGGAGCTGAAGGTGTAGGAGCAGTGGGTGCAGTAGGATGAGAGGAAGATGGAGGAGGTTGTTCAGACACAGAAGCTGTAGGAGCAGTGGTAGAAGTAGGAGCAGGAGGAGTTGTACCAGTGAGAGGTGAGGAGATGGTCAAGGGTTGAGGAGGAAAGACAGGTTGACCATTTTTATGGAGTTTCCTTCTAACATTCCTCTTAAAGGTTTTGACCTTAGACCTGGCATCTATCTCCAAATCCTGAAACTCTAAAGGTCGCTTAGACCCAGATTCTTGAGGGGGCTGCTGCTGCTGCTCAGGCTCAACTACTACTGGCATCTCTTGTTGTTGCTCTTTCTGCTGCTATTATGGCTCAACTACTACATATTGCTGCTCTATCTCTGGCTGCTGCTGCTCTTGTTCCTTTTGCTGCTGTTGTTGTTCTGAATGCTGCTCTTCTTGATGAGTGGAGGTTGGAGCAGAAGGCTGACTAGTGCCCTGTTGGCACACTAACTGAAGCAAATGTCCTTCATCTACTGGACCTCCTCAGCCAAAACATCAAACTTAACATCTACTTGCTGAACTTGCATCTGAAGAATTGACAGACCCTCTTGTTGTTTCATCAACATATCCATCAACATGCTTGAACTGTTGCTATTCTCCCCCTGAGTCCTTGGTCGGGTCTCAAAGTGAGGAGGAGAGACCTGATGCTCTACTTCTTCAAATCTTTGCTCAAGTGGAGTAGTTCTTAGAATTTCTTCTTCTTGTGCTACTCCATTTCCCTTAAATCTCTGAGCACTTGACTGATGGTTTTCTCTGGTGCTTCATGCTCAGGAGATGAGGCAGGAACTTGCTCTTGCTGAAGTGGTTCTTGCTCTAGTACTGGTTCATGTTGATAACCTTGTTGCTCTTCTTCTTGTTGTTTCTCTTGCTGTTCTTGTGTAGGGGCTTCTAGTCTTTCTTCTTCATGCTGAACTACATGAGTAGATGAGGAGCACTGTGCTTCATCAGGGTAGATCTCATGAGTGCACTGAGGCACAGAGTCCTTGGTCCAAAAATTCTGAGCTTTGATCTCCAAAATGTAATGACCTATTCTGAGAGTGGAAAGACATATCTTCTCCTTAACTCCTATTGGAATTTCATCACTGAGATCCACAGAAAATCTCTTGAATATCAGGGTCAGCAGAGGTCCATAAGGAAGGGACTCCTGCAGATTTCTGGATACTGCCATCCTCTCCAAAATGATAGAGGGTAGGTTGACCCTATGTCTCTGAATAGCCCAAAATAACAAAGTACCATCTCTGACAGTTATGGAGGAGTGGGTGCCACCCTAGGTGTGATGATGTTGGTGATGATAGAATGGATGATTCTCTTTTCCGTGGACAACTCATTCACTAGCAGACCTTCCTTGCTAACATCCCTAGGCTTCCAATCACACCCATCTTCTGCTTGTCCATGAGCACAATCTCACTGATGCTATACCGGAGTTGGGGCAATCCATATTTCAACCAAAAGTTCTTTTGAAACGTGACCTTGGTGCCTTTCACAAACCCTGTGACTGATCCTTCTGGGGTAACTTGAAGAGACACAAAAAATGCCTTAAGGGCACCTTCAAAGATGGTTCTGCAATCTGACACAGTCTAGACCAGCCCATTGCCGCTAGGGTTTCTTCTACCCAACTAGACTACCATGCAACTGGTTAAAGTCTACAACCTTCCGGGGCAGATGGAGACCTTGGCAGAGGAGAGACGTTGGAACTGTTCAGGTGTGTGAACATGGTTCCTTCCGGAGTCCTAGGAGAGGCCATTTAGACAGAAATGATAGAGAAGACTGAGAGGAATATCAAAGGAGTCAAAGAAATGATGTTCAAAGATCAAGAAACCTACCTTTCTTCAAAGAAGATAAGAGTCCTGCAGTTTGCTCTGAAGACGGTTTCGGAGGAGATGAACAGTGTGCTCGGGAAGATGAAGAAGATGACAGGAGAGCCGGAGAGAGAGTTCAAACGGGTGCTTTGGAAAAGGAAGAAGGGGTCCTAATATAGAAGTGGAAAAGTAACAGACCAAAGATGAGGAGATGAACGACTGTGATTAAAAGAGTGACTGTTATTGTAATAAATCCTCATTTAATTTAAAATTATTATCATTTATTTTATATAAATTTTGTAATATGAAATCCGACTTCATAGACTCTGACTTTTAGGAGTCGAAGTGCCTTCTCCGACTTCCAAGAGTCGCAGTGCACACTTCCTACTTCATGAGTCGTGGTTGAATCCGACTTTTAGGAGTCGCAGTCTGCACTCCGACTTCATGACAGTCGCAGTACTGGGGACTTAGAGAAAATATGCAATGAGTTTTTAGCATACACTTCAATAATTCATACATGAATTATTACAACAATTCAATCAGGGTTACACATACCTATTTCTCTCTAATTGATGTAAATCTATCTTCAGAAAGAGGCTTAGTAAAATATCAGCTAATTGATTATCTGTAGACACAAAATCAAGTAGAAATATCATCATTACTTACATGGTCCCTGATGAAATGATGTCTGACCTCAATATGTTTTGTTCTTGAATGCTGGAAAGGATTTTTGGTCAAATTGATTGTGCTTGTGTTGTCACACAACATTGGAATCTCTTGAAGTGTTTGACCATAGTCTTCCAATTGGTGTTTGATCCATAGTAGTTGAGTGCAGCAACTTCCAGCTGCAATGTACTATGCTTCTGTTGTGGACAATGCTACTGAATTCTATTTTCTGGAAGACCAAGAAATCAAGCATCCTGCAAGAATTTGACAAGTACCACTAGTGCTTTTTCTATCTATTTTGCATCCAGCATAGTCAGCATCACTATATCCAATTAATTTGAAATTAGAACATCTGGGATACCATAAACCCAATTTACTTGTGTTTATAAGATATCTAAAAATTCTTTAAACATCATTAATATGTTCTTTAGGATCAGCTGAAATCTTGCACCAAAGATACGCTGAACATTATATCTGGTCTACTGGTAGTAGATAGAGTAATGATCTAATCATACCTCTATAGATCTTTTGATCTACTTTCTTGTCAAGTGGATCACTATCTAACTTAATTTCTGAGCTTATGAGTGTTCTAAGGGCTTACACTTGTCAAAACCATATTTTGAGAGTAAATCTGAAATATATTTGGTTTGACAAATGTGAGTACCTTCCGGTCTGCTTAATTTGTAACTCAAGAAAGTAGTTAAGCTCACCCATCATACTCATCTCAAACTCACTTTGCATAAGTTTTCAAAGAATTTACAAAGTGATTCATTAGTAGAACCAAAAATAATATCATCAACATATATTGTACTATCAAAATTCATTCTGAAAATTTCTTAATAAATAAGTGCTATCTACTTTACCTCTTATGAAATCATGTGATATAAGATAAGCACTTAGTCGTTCATACCAAACTCTTAGAGCTTGTTTTAGACCATATATACTTACTTTCTTTAAACGGAAAACATGATTTGGATATTTAATATCTTCAAACCAGGTGGTTGCTCAACATAAACTTCTTCTTTATGAAACTATTCAGAAAAGCACTTTTAACATCCATTTGAAATAAATTGATGTTGAGAGAACATGCATATACTAATAAGATTCTAATTGCCTCTAATCTAGCTACTGGGCATAAGTTTCATCAAAGTCAATGCTTTCCTCTTGAGAATATCCTTGTGCTACCAGTCTGGCCTTATTCCTGGTGATCACTCATGATTCCCCATTTGTTTCTGAAGACCCATCTGGTCCCAATAACTGGATGGTCAGAAGGTCTAGGGACAAGAGTCCAAACATGGCTGCGTTGGAACTGGTTAAGTTCCTCTTGCATAGCAAGGATCCAAGATTCATCAGCCAGTGCATCATTGATTGTCCTAGGCTCAATTTGAGAGACAAATGCAAAAAAATCAAAGAATATTCATACCTCTTGTTCTTACCTTATCTTGAGGATCACCTATAATGTTTTCCCTTGGATGATCTCTGTGATTCCTCAATTCTCTAGGCAGTCCTTCTTGCGGTTCTTCTTGTTGTTGAAGTTCCTCAGTGGTGGATCTTCCTTTTCTTCTTCTTTATTTCCTTCTTCAAGAGATGTTTGTTCCAAATTCCTGCACAGATCTTCAACACAATCTTCTTCTTCTTCTATTCTCTTAATAGAAGAGTTAGTCTCATTAAATAAAATATGTAATGTTTGTTCTACAGTTAAGGTTCTTCTATTAAACACTTTATATCCTCTAGGTTTAGAAATGTATCCTACAGAAAACCTTCATCACTTTTAGCATCTAACTTGCCTAAGTTATCTTTACAATTATTCAAAATAAAGCACTTACAACCAAAAGGTCGAAGATGACTGATGTTTGACTTTTCTCCTTGTACAGCTCATAAGGTGTCTTCTTTAGGATTGGTCTGATCATGCACCTGTTGATGATGTAACATGTTGTGTTGACTGCTTCTTTTCCTAGAAGTATCTTGGTAAATTGTACTCTGTAGCATAGTTTTGGCCATGTCTAGCAGTGTTCTATTCTTCCTTTTGGCTATTCCATTTTTTTGAGGGTGTCTTGGTGCAGAAAAATTATGTTCTATTCCATTTTCTTCAAAGAACTTCACAAAATCTTCATCTTGAATTCTCCACCATGATCAGATCTGATGCTGATATCTGAACTTCTGATTCTTCTGTACTAATTGCTGAATTTCAAAAAGTTGAAATGTTTCTGATTTGACTTCCAAAAAGGATACCCATGTGTACCTTGAGTAATCATCTACAATCACATAGCCATACACTTTTCCTCCAAGACTAAATGTTCTCATAGGTCCAATAAGTCCATGTGAATAAGCTCCAAAGGCTTAGAAGTTGTAACTGTAGGATCGAATAGGTGGATGGACAGATCTAGAAAGGGCGGGTTGAATAGATCTAACACCAATAATGCGGAAGCTAAGCAATTCAAAATTACTTCGAATCAGAGATCAATTCAGACAAACAATTACTGATCTGAAGTGTGGGTGTGTGTTGATTATGTGTGAAACAATTAAACACTTAGTGTGAGAGCGAAATCCTATGCAAGCATCTAGCGCAGACAAACAGATCAAACCATTGCACAAAGGATTTTTTAGTGGTTCGGAAATCACACCAGTGATTCCTACATCCACCCCTCACACAGTGAGGCTCCACTACTCAAAGAGTACAACTCACACGGAGCACGACGACTCCAACACCCTTGAGCACGACGACTCAAGACATAACCGGAGTACGACGACTCCAAACCCTTTGAGTATGACGACTCAAAGAAACTCAGGAGATAGGCAAACAACCTACTCCATAAACCACTTGTGTACGACGACTCACAAGCATATGAGCACAATGGCTCTAGAGCACTAAGGCTCCAAACCTGAGTACAAAGTACTCAATCTCTGGATCACAATAGATCCAAGTTCTGCTAGAACAAGCTCAGTTAGAGAATAGACCTCTAGCCCGATCTATCTCAATACAATGATAAAAATAGAACAACAAAATTAAGTGATCTTGGGTTAAACCATACACAGATCACACAATAAAAATTGATGAACACTCCAAGAAAATAGATGAAATAGATGTGACTTGGATGTCCTTGATGAAGAAGACTTGCAGAAGCTTGGATTGAAGACGCTTGAAGGAATTCGTTGGAGATCTTCTTCAATCCATGATGCTCTGCTTCAGTGGCATCCGGATTGCCAGTTCTTCTTCTTCCTTTGTTGCTTTTCTCTCCTCAATCTGATGGCGCTGCTCTGCTCCCTTTATGGATGCATAACTTTTATCCTCTCTCCCTTCTCTTCTCTTCTTCTTCACGTTCTCCTTCCAACAGCACTGCTCTGCTCCCTTTCTGGACGCAGGCTCGCTTTTTTCTTTTTTTGCAGCCGCCACACCCTTTTCTGGAGATGTCTGGTTTCTCTTTGTGTGGGATGCCTTTGGAGTACAAAAACATGGGTATTTATAGCCCCATATGTCCATGTGGTGCTTGGGGTGCATGAGCACGGAAATCTCGGTCAAATTCCTTGATTCCTAAGCAGCCACGTGTCCAGAAAAATTCTCGTTTTTGAGCTTTAGTCGAAGTGTGTCGACACACAGGCAGACTGTGTCGACACCACTGGCTACTGCTTCAGAACAGGCTTCTGGGACAGTGAACTAGTGTTGACACACAGGTGCACTGTGCCGACACCACAGGCAGACTGTGTCGACACACAGGCAGACTATGTCGACACCACTGGCTACTGCTTCAGAATAGGCTTCTGGGATAGTGAACTAGTGTCGACACACAGGGCACTGTGTCGACACCACAGGTTCCTTCTTTCAGAACATGCTTCTGGAACAGTCATCTAGTGTCAAGACACAGGTGGACTGTGTCGACACCACTGTGACAAAAGTGTGTGACCTGAAATATAAAGTGTAAACCATTAATACAAGATATTATCATTAAAATGTGAGATATTAAATATCAAAAACATTGTTTTTAAGCATTGTTGTGATATTATAAAATGTATAACAGTTCAATATGTCATCATCAAATCAAGGTATGAGTGTTGTTCATTGGTTATCATAAAATACAACTTTAAGAAATTCCAAACACACTCAACCCAACATTCTCCCCCTTTTTGATGATGACAAAATATATGCACAATCTCCCATAGCCTGACTCCCTTGACTGCAATACCTTCCTTGAACTTCTCCCATAAGAAACTTTCTCCCTTTAAAGAACTTTCTCCTCCCTTTTTTGACAGCATCAAAAAATAGATAAGAGAGAGAAACAAGTTTGTAGGATATCAGAAATGAAATGTAGGAAATGAATTGTCAGAAATAATCAAATAAGTGAGTCAAAGTGATATTGTCAAATGAGAGAAATTATTGTGTTTTTGGTATTGTGCAATAAGTTTAATCATAAAGACACACTCATCACAAGGTATTGCAAGATTGAATGATCTGAATGTAGTTAAAATAATGATGCAAATGTGAAAAAGTGACCTATATGAGTGAGCAAAAGTATTTTAACAAGGATGTTAGGAGCTTTAATTTTAACACAATGTAGAATAATAGGTCTAAAACTCAGTATACATGAACTTTATTAAGGTCTTAAGCTTTCAATCATGTCACTTTGATTTTCTTTCATTTTAACTGGGAAGAAAACAAGAATAAATTAGTTAAATCTCACTTTTCAGTGCAAGAGATCACATTGATCAGATGCAAGACCTCCTGATTACTCAGTGTTTAACTTTCATTATCTTATACATAGTTAAATATTTGATTTCCACTTTTAGGACGCGAAACAAATCACTTTTAGTAAAATGGCCCGGTTACTCAATGGTTCAAGAATTTGCATTGCTCTGTTTGTATCTTTCCAGATTGTTGATCATTTTCTTTTGATATTTTACAGGAATATGTTTGCTTTGACCAGACAAGTCATGACTACGAATTTAGAAAAAATATTCTAACATGTGGTAAAAATGAAGCTTTAAATATGCACATGTTAAATAGTAAAGCCACTCATGTGCCTACAAGTGTTTTGCAAGTCATTTTAAAGACATTCAGTATTAAGATTGCTTAACCTTTAATGATAATGAATCTTTGAAATTAAACTAAATGCACATGAGTTTAGTTCAATATCTTAATTCTCTCATATAAGTTTGGGGTTCAAGATAGACAAGTAAGGTCAAGGAATGTGACAATGACTCCCCCTTTCATGTATCTCCCCCTCACAAGGCGAACATGAAGATTATTGAAGAAATATGAATGGAATGAAGTGTAAATAGAATGAGCAAGAATGTTTTATTGAAAGACAAGAACTCCCCCTCAACAATGCATACAAGACTCTTGATACTTGGCGGAGACATATACTCACACATAGTGAAAGTGTCCAGACAAGCCTGACTTGTCTTTCTTCAAATCACCATTTGATATACCAAGAATGCCAATGCAATGTGAGAGTGAGGAATTTATTTGCAAGAACAGGAAGACTTTATTTGCAAAAAGAGATAGAAGATATCAAGAATGTGGAAATTTGCACAAACCAAGCTCTCTTCTTAAAGATGAGAATTTGTTTTCTGGAAGAGGCTTAGTGAAAATATCTGTAATTTATTTTTCAGTTTCAATGAAGTGAAGTTCAAAAGATTTCTTAGCAACCTCATCTCTTAGAAAATGGTGCCTTATTTCAATATGCTTTGTTCGTGAATGCTGTGAATGGGTTTTTAAACAAATTAATAGCACTAGTGTTATCACACAAAATAGGAATACAACCCAATTTGTGATTATAGTCTAGGAGCTGATGTTTCACCAAAGAACTTGAGTGCCACAACAACCAGTCGCAACATATTCAGCCTCTGCAGTGGATAGAGCTACTGAATGTTGCTTTTTGAAAGCCCAAGAAATTAAGCATCCACCTAGATATAAACACAACCCACTAGTACTTTTTCTATCAAGCTTACTGTTGAACCCACTTTATATTTTGGTGATAACATATTTATGGTTAATTAAATATTATCAAATATATTAATATCATCTTTTGTATAGATGTATGTAACCTTTTTGGCAGATTGATATTAGAATCATCTTTATGTTCATCCTAGAAATCTGAGTCCACAGACTCTTATAGCCTACTGTATCCGACTGACTGTAAAATCCGACTCCTTCAGAAACTCAGTCAAAAGTCTTGAAAATATTCTAAGTCCACATCATTGCATAACATTCGACTCACACCTTCGATTCATTTAGTCGAATGTCCCTTACACTGTATTCGACTCATGACTTCGACTCATACAGTCGATTGTCTTTTACACTGTATTCGACTCATGACTTCGACTCTACAGTCGAATGTCTTTCACACTGTATTCGACTCATGACTTCGACTCACTCTTTTACACTGTATTCGATTCAAGACTTTGACTCACAGTTAAACATCATTCGACTCACCACCTCGACTCATAGTCTTACACTACATTCGACTGTGATGGTTGCTCTATTGTAGTTGATTTACATAGTTCCTACTGTAGTCAAATCATGCTTACTTCTAAGTCGAATTACCTATTCTACTGCATTGACTACACTGTTAGTTGTGTACTTGTACCTTTGTCAGTTCTATCTGTCAGGAAATTTTTCTATTAGTTCTTTGTTGAATCTTAAACTTCTTAGTATAAAATCAGTGACAAATTTCATGATCATTATTTTAATATATTTCTTCTGACGAAATTCAGTACATTCGAAATTATGCAAAATATTCTTTGCAATTTATTTCTAGTCTTACAGTTAGTGTCCTTTGCCTTATTGTTAGCTTCACAAAGACACATCATTTATGTAAGACTCAGACGCATGGCATCTGACCATCTCACCTACCACTGACAGACCCATGCTTTACCTTTTTGTCTGTCTGCTTTAATTACTGAAAAGCTTGTGAGATACTAGGTTCCATATCATGTGCTGTACTCAATCTGACCCATCTACCTTAAGGGTATGAGATACGTTTTTCTTTTGTCTTGTCTTTTCAGCAGGCATTTATTGAGCATATGTCCAGCATGCCTCTCCCTCAGCTATGTGCTACAAGAGCTATAGAGACCTCGGGAAGAAGCTAATTTAAAGACCTGCTGGGCAATATCTTCAGGACACAAAGAAACTCAGAGTTCCTCTTCAAACGGCTATATTGCAAACGACCACAAGCTTCAACGGCCATCTTCTCAAACGGTCATAAATTGAAGACTATAAAAGGAGCTTAAGAGGGAGAGATATAGAGAGATATGGAGAACACATTCATTCAAGTCAATTCTCCTGAAATCTTCATTCGAATCCTTCAAGCTCTCTAAAAAGCCTTCCTGCTAAAGTTATAGTCTGAGAGCCTTACTTCAGAAAGTCTTCTTCTGAAGTTCTGTGTATTGAGTGGCAGTTGTAATTTGCTTCTGTCTTCAAGTCCACCCAAGTTACTTCAGTCAGGATTGCTCATTTCTTGATCCTTCAATCCTGTTGGAGTTTATGTGTGTTTTGTGCTTAGTTTTGAGGCAAACACACATAAGTGTTTAAATTCTCCATTACTCTGTGTAATTTCTCTGCAGAAGGTTGTTCTGCATTGCCCCTCCTGTGTAGGGAAGGCCTTTGTGAAAGGCAGTGTTTGTACCCCTGTTTAGGGAAGACTGCTTGGGAGCAAGTAGGTTTTATAATTCCTCTCAAGGGTGAGAGAAGGCCAAGTTGTTGGCAGTTTAGTGAAATCTCAAGTGGTTGGCTTGAGGACTGGATGTAGGACTTTCATGTGGGAAGGGCCGAACCAGGATAAATCCCTTGTGCATTTCTTTGTGTGATTGTTTCCCGCCAGTTTACACTTGAATCACACACATCACACTTAGTACTAACATATCTATTTAGTGCTGTGTTTTCAGAAGAAAGTTTTAAAGATAGAAAGTCCTATTCACCCCCCCTCTAGGACTGCTTAGCTGCCATTTCGATCCAGCACTTACAACCAGCATAATCAGCATCACAGTAAGCATTAAATCTAACTTGCAACCAGCAGGATACCAAATTCCAAGTTCACATGTTCTAACTAGATATTTAAAAATCCTTTTGATAGCTAACATGTAACTTTCTTTAGGATTGACTTGAAACCTAGCACACATGCACACACTATACTGAATATCTGGTCTTGAGGTGGTGAGGTAAAGTAGAGAACCAATCATACCTCAGTAGGTCTTTGGATCTGCTGACTTACCAAATGAATCTTCCTCTAGTCTTACATTTATTGCCATTGGTGTGCTTGAATGCTTGAGGTGCTGAAAGTCAAACCTTTTCAGAAGTTCTTTCACATACTTTGTTTGACTTATAAAAAATCCCTTCACTGGTTTGATGTACCTGCAATCCCCAAAAAGAATTGTAAGTCTCCCATCAAACTCATTTCAAATTCAGTTTTCATGTGATCAGTAAATTTAGTACACAGTTCTTATTTGTAGACCCAAAAATTATGTCATCACATAGATTTGGACAGCAATGATTTGATTATTGACAATTCTTGTAAACAAGGTTTGGTCTACATTACCTCTTGTGTAAACTTTATTCAACAAAAATGAGCTCAAACGGTCATACCAAGCTCTTAGAGCTTGCTTAAGACCATAAAGAGCCTTATTGAGTTTGAAAACATGATCGGGATATTTTTGATTTTCAAATCCGGAGGTTGCTCTACAAAAACATTTTCTTGATGTATCCATTCAAGAAAGCACTCTTCACATCCATTTGATAAACTTTAAATTTCAGGGATGATGCAAAAGCAAGAAATATTCTCACAGCTTCTAGTCTAGTTACAGGGCATATGATTCTTCAAATCAATTCCAAACTCCTGATTGTACCCCTTGACAACCAGTCTAGCTTTATTCCTAACAACCTGTCCATTTTCATTCAATTTATTTTTGAACACCCATCTAGTACCAATAACAGATTGGTCACTAGATCTAGTACTAATTCCCACACTTGATTTCTGTCAAATTGATGAAGTTCATCATGCATTGCATTGATCCAATCCTCACTAGTTAGAGCTTCATCAATTGACTTGGGTTCAATTTGGGAAATTAGTGCTAGTGGGTCTTCATTTATTGCATTCAGAAAAAATGATCTAGTTCTAACTCTATCATGCACATTACCAACTACATTCTCAATTGGATGATCTCTTAAAAATCTATTTTCAGGAATTACCTCTTGGAATGCATTCAGTTCTGAACAATATTACCTGAACCACTTGGGTAGGTGATTGATTGTCCAGATTTTCAATAGATCTCCATTCTCTTCAACAGTTGGTGAAGATTCGACAATGATGTCATCTTCTTCATTATTTTGAGGAACCCTGCAAATGTAGAGTCATCAGTTTGATATGAGTTTTCATCAAAAACTACATGTGGAGATTCTTCCACAGTTTTATTCTTGAGATGTAAACTCTAAAAGCTCTAGAAATTTCTGAATAGCCAAGAAAAATGGCTTCATACTTTTGGCATCAAATTTATCAAGATTTTCTTTATTGTTGTTATGTACAAAGCACTTGCAACCAAACTTTAAAGTAAGACAAATTTGGCTTTTTATTTTTCAAAAGTTCATAGGGGTTTTTTCGATTTTTGTCTGACCAATGCTCTGTTCAAGATGTGATTTGCTGTGTTCACAGCTTCAGCCCAAAAGGATTTGTGCAATTTACTTTCTAAGAGCATAGATCTAGCCATTTCCACAAGGGTTCTATTCTTCCTTTCCACAACTCCATTTTGTTCTAGAGTTATTGGAGAAGAGAATCTGTGAAAAATGTTCAGTTCAGCACATAAATCAAAAAAGCCTTGTTCTCAAATTCTCCCACATGATCAGTCAAAATGATTTGATTTTATGTGAAAAACTCATTAAGGCAGTGGTGCAGAAATTCCTGAATTCTAAACAAGCATTATTTTTGTGAGATAGAAAGATGACCCAAGTGTATCTAGTAAAATCATCAATGATGACAATCCATATCTTTTACCACTAAGACTAAGAATTCTTGTTGGCCCAAAAAGGTCCATATGAAGATTCTAGTGGCTTAGAAGTGAGTACATCATTGAAAATTTTAAGATATTTTCTGGTTTGTTTTCCTTGCACATATCCCACAAAGTTGATTCTTTACATGAGAAGATTCAGAAGTCAGGAGTCCTTTAACCAGATTTAGCCTTAAGAGTTTATTTATTGTGTTGAAACTTGCATGACCAAGTCTTTTGTGCCATGTCCATACAATTTCATTTTTATTTGCCACCAAACAATGTTTTCAGCAAAGTTTTCATCAAGATTGATCATGTAGACATTGTTTTCTCTTTTGCCAAGAATTTTTTTTTTTCAGTTGAAGAATCAATTATTTTGCAAAATCAGATTCAAAAACAATCTTGTGACCTTTGTCACACAATTGACTATGCTCAAAAGATTATAATCCAAACCATCAACTAACAAACATTTTCAATTGAGTTTGAGGAGGATTTACCAACCTTTCCAGATCCAATGATTTTTCCTTTATTTTTACCTCCAAAGTAACAGATCCTCCTTTCTTTTCAATCGAAATGAAAACTTTGTTCTGTCTCCAGTCATGTGTCGTGAACACCCACTGTCAAGGAACCCCACATTGGAGTTGGGTGCACGACTTTCCTGCATAATCATGTAACGTCGCGCGTTTTTCGATCCCTGTGGATCCAGGTTTAGCGGGTTTGGTGGCCAATGTGTGGCCATTAGCTTGTGTTTCAGGTGTTCGCGAGTTGTGAGGCTTGGTGGGGCCGTTAGGCCCAAAGTGCTCACAGGTCTTGCGCTGTGAACGCGACGGAGGCTTGCGTCGCGATCTGAACGTGACGGCCCTTGGGTCGCGTTCTGTTACCACTGTTTGGTGGACGTCGTCTGCATGCGCGCCAAGTGTCGTGCGCTGGGTGGCCTGCTAACGTCGGCCTTGGAAGGCGACGGTCACCTAGGTCGCGATCATGTCGCGACGGGGTGCACGTCGCGACCAACCGCTGTGCTATTTTTAAGAACCCCGACCGAACAGAGCAGGGAGGGAGCTTGCTCGGCCAGGGGGAGCTGCTGCAGAGTTTTTGTGGACAGTTCGAGGTTCTGGAGGTGCGTGAGGCGTGTTCTCGCCGCGAGGTCGCCGCGTGGAGCGGGGGAAACGCCGAGGGAACTCCGGTCTTCGTGTTCTTTGCGAAGGTAGGGTGTTTCTACCTTGTTTGATCGTGTGGATTGCTCGTGGTGTGGATTTGATTCGTTTAAGCTTAAAGAACATTAGATACCATGCTAGGGTATCCATTAAAGCATGAAAAACGTGAATTAAACATGGTTGAATGGTCAAGAAGAGTGATCCGTGGAGTCCCTTCCGGATTAGGGTTTTCGCCTGCGAAGGCGACGGCCCAGGGTGTCGCAACCTTGTCGCGATAGCCCGATCTGTCGCATTAGGGTTTCTGTTGCGACGTTTATGTGGGTCGCGATCTGATGGCGTCCCAGGTTCCTGTCGTGACCTGGTTACGACAAGTGAACCCGTTGCGTTAGATTTTCCTATCGCGATATGTCTGGGTGGCGCGATCTTATTGCGTCGTTACTCCTGTCGCGTTAAGGTTTCTTATCGCGGTCTGTCGGGGTGTCGCAACCTGATGGCGATAGTACCCCATGTCGCGACCTGAGCAGTGAGGTCTGTTTTAGCATGCTTTCAGTGTTTTAATTATTCGGTTATTGATATTTGTTGTGCATGGCAATGATAGGTGGAGCCAGTGCACTCGTCACGCTCATGAAGTGTGTTGCTCACGAGATGGGCATGTTTACGTGGTTATTATGTCTGTACGTACCGGCTTGGTGTTTACGTAGTATGTGTGTGCATTGGCACCCGTAGCGCTCTTGGAGCGTGTGTCCAGTATTGGACATGTTGTTTACATGAATGACGTGTGGTGCCCCTAGTTGGTGTATTATACACGTGGTGTCTACGTGGTTTGAATGCCGTGTGTGTGTGTGTGTGTGCATGGCACATGCACTGGTTGTCATAGTAATTGGGCAGTGAAGGTCATGTGTGGACCTAGCCCTGGTCTGTTGTTGTCCTTTGAAGAATATTATGATTTATGTATTAAGTGGTGTGTGTGTTGCCACGGAGGTCACGAGGTGACCGATGATAGGCAAGTTTGTGGTTCATGTATGTGTTGGTGTAGGATGGCTTTGGGGTCACATAGTGACCGATGTTAAGCTAATCCTAACACATGTATATCGTGAATTATAAATAAAGATTATATATGTAAATATCGTGGTTTGTGTGCTAGCCGAGTGTGGTGGTCCGGCGCCTATTCTGGAATGCCTCTCTAGTCGGGTACCCCAGGTTCTTTGTGAGCCAGGCACGTGTGTTGTGCTCGGAGTTTGTCTCGGTACTTGTGTTGTACTGTTGAGATCTGTGTCGTCTTCCTGGACACCCTCACTCCTATGTTTGAGTTGTACGTCCGGCTGAGGGAAATGACAGTAGGGCAGCGGCTTGTGTTTGTGGGTGTGCAGTCGCTTGTAGTGCGCTCGTAGTTGGGGGTACGGACACCAGTAGACGTCACTGGTCCCCAGCTAGTCCTGTTTTCCAGTGCCTCATTTTAGGGTGCTCTGGCCAGAGACCCTAGAGGTGCCAGGCATGGACCTGCAGCTGTGTGTCTGCAGGTGTGGTGTTAGTTGGTCTCCACAGTTGTTTGACTTGTTCTCGTGGAGTGGCAGTTGGACCTTTCGTCCTTGACTGCGAGACTGGGAGGTTGTTCTTGTGTTGTGTTGTCCAGGTTGATACTGGCCTAATCAGCCAGTAGTTCGTTCCCGTGTGGTGGCGTCGTTCTTTCTGACTCGTGCTTTGCCGGCTCTGGTTGTGGCTTGTGTACCTTGCCGGTTGAGGTTTCACCTGTAATGTTGTGCCTAAGTGATGGCACAATATAGTTATGGTTTTGTGTGGTGTTACCACCTACTTGTACCCTTCGTACGAGTGTTTTGTTGTGGTACCTCAGAGTAGCAGGTACCTATACCCTTCGTGGGTTACTTTGCAGTTTTGTGGTGTACATTGTGTACCAACCTTTTCGGGTACTTATGTGTTGTGGAGGTCTTGTAGTTTGACCTGCCACTTATTGTATCCTATCTGTTTTAAATAAATCTTTGTTTATAGTTTATTGTAGATTAGTTTGTGGTTGCCAATTATGTTACCCTTTGTGGGTAATTTGCCGATGAGGCTTGTGGCCTAGGCGTACTGTGGTTTGGTGGAGCTGTGCTTCGTGGAGGTCGCGTGATAGGACTTCCCAGTTGTTGTGTTTCACCTTTCTTTAGGTAAGATTCCAATTATAGTTTTAGTGTGTTATAGATTGGCTTCGTGGTAGCCATCTTGTTACCTCGTGTGTAATTTCCGACATAGTGTGGTTTGGAGTATAAAGGACCAGCTCTTTGTTAGCAGTCCTGTTACTCATGTTTGAGGTTCACCTGCGAAGCTTGTAGCCTGAGCAGTGATTTGCCTGTGTGGCTTATAGCTTAGGCAACCAGTTGTTGTAGCAGTGTGCCGGTGAGACTGTGGTTTAGGCACTTCAGTAGTTGGGCTGACTATAGTATTATATTAGTCCTATAGTCCCACATTCCTTCCGAGAACTTTATGTTTATTGCCATGATTATGTTTAATGGTTATTTATTGTTATGATGTGAGCATGTCATGGTTTGGCTACCAGTGTTGCCGGTGAGACCCTCTGGGGTTGAGGTCTCTTCTGTTTAGTTGTCTTCTTCTGTTTAGTTGCTGTGGTGGTTTTTTGGGTGGTCCCCTACTGAGCCTGTGACTTGTTGAGGCTCACTCCCCTACTTCTTGCAGGCTTGCCGTGTGTTTGGCTTGTGGAGACGTGTGTCAGACTTGTACCACCCCAGTAGTGTTAGTTCAGTGTGTGAGCTTGTGCTCCCTCGGGTATGCCCCAGGTAGTTGTACTTTTTAATTGGACATGTATTAATGTAATGGGACAGTTGTACAATTTGTGAACAGATATGAGCACATGTACTTTCTTATGTCTTATATTGTTGTGGTTTGTTTTTATACTCTTCCTGGACACGTGTGTGAGATATCCCTTGCGAGACTTCGGTCCGTTCGCGGGAGGCGGATCTGGATATGGAGCCTTATTGGGCATAAATATCCAGGGCCATCACAAATCAGATCAAAGAAAAAGATTTTGGTACCCAAACATTGTTAGGACTATCTTTGTTTTTGAGCAAAAACAAATAAGTCTTTTCTGATCCAAATTTGAATTGTTTTTGGCTTTTGTTTTATTTCAAAAATGATTTCCCTTTTTGGCATTTTAACATTCTGATTTGGAATGAAAACCCAGTGTTTTTTCCTTTCATAAACATGGAAATTATGTATTTTGGCATGATTGTTCATGTATGGAAATCCAAACCAGAATTCTATTGATATCTTGGAACCTTTAGATAAAAGATTGTGAATGGTACCAATAAGGATTATGATACCATGATTCTAAGAATTGATCCAATTAGATTGACATGATGTCCTGGATCTCCAATAACCATCATGAAGTTTTGTTTTGTGTTTTTACAATTTTCAGATTTTTATTTGAATTTCTGTTCAACTGGTTGTTGTTTTTCAAAATTGGACAGGTCGACCTGTGTTGGACTGGTGTCGACTCAGCAGCCACGTTTTTCAACTTGTGGTTGACTGGTGTCGACCTATCAGCAATGTGTGTCGACCTGTTTTGTTTCTTTTGTTAGAACATTCTTTTCATTCTGATTCTTGGGTATTTTAGATGTATTCTTGACACTTGTTTATTTTTTTTTCTGGACTAGTGCTTTTGACAAATTTTATCAAAGTTTTTTGAAGATTTTTCTTTCTTTTCACCAGATTTATTCTTCAAAGATTTTTCTGTGGTGAATCCTAGTCCATGTTTTGTAGCATTCATTTTTAGTCCTAACAATGCATCAATGTTTTCCTTACCATTCGTGAAATTTTTTATCACTTGTTCTTTTTCACCTGACAACTTCTTGAGTTTCTGAATTTCATCAATAGCTTGTTACTTTCTTTTGTTGTAATTCCATTCTTTCAGAAAGCTTTTTCAAAATCATTGTTGGCCTTTTGAGATACAATTTTAAATTCATCAATTTCATTCAAAGGTCTTCCTTTTCTTCATTAAGTTAAGATATTTCATTTTCCAGTTCAGAAATTCTTCTATTTAAGGAAGTATCATGCATGGACTTTCAATTTTCTTTTTCAAATGTTTATTTTCTATTCTTATTTCAGAATATTTTTCAACCAACTCAGCATATGCATCTTGCCAATCTCAACATATATTGTTCAAAAGAAGGACTTACCTTTCCATCACTGCTGTTGGCCATAAACATAACTCCTCATTTACAGAACTTGAGGAGTTCTCTTCTTCATCCTCACTTTGGTCTTCATCTGACCAAGTTGCTATCATGGCTTTTGGCTTCTTCATTTTGTTGTTCTTCTTATATTTATCCCTTTTGATCTCAGGACACTCACCTTTCATGTGTCATGTCTTGTTGCACCTGTAGCAAACAATATCTTCATCAGTTTTTTTATTTTTGCTAGCATTAAAATTTGAAGAAGAAGCATTCCTTTTACTAGAAGAATATTTTTCTTTCCATTGAATTTTCCTCTTCTTGATTTTAAAAATTTTTGAATTGCCTAGTCATGAGGGCAAGTTCATCCTCATTTCAGACTCTTCAGAACTTGATTTTTCTTGACTTTTCTCTTTGTTGCTTGATGAAGCTTAAGTGCTACTGGTTTAGCTTTAAGCATATCTTCTTCACTTCTTTTCAGATTTATTTCATAAGTCATTAAAGATCCTATGAGTTCATCTAAAGAAATTTTAGATAAATCTTTAGAATCTTCAATCACTGTAGCCTTTGTGTGCCAAACAGATGATAGAGAGCGCAAGATTTTTCTTACCAGATCAGCATCAGTGTATTCCTTACCTAGTGCTTTCAGTCCATTGACAATTGTCATAAACCTAGCAAACATTTCGGAATTTGATTCATTAGATTTCATCATAAACAATTCATATTCAGAAACAAGTATGTTTGCTTTGGTTTCCCTAACTTGAGATGTTCCCTTATACATTAATTCAAGTTTATCCCACATTTCTTTAGCTGATTTACACATGGATATTCTTGAATATTCTTTAGGGTGGATAGCACACTGAAGCATATTCATGGCACTGTAATTAAGAGTAGCTTTCCTAATCTGCTCTCTAGTCCAATTCTCCTCATCTCCCTGATTTTCATAAGGACCCACTTCAACTATCCTCCAGATTTCATAGTTTTGAGCCCTAAGAAAAACTTACATGCGATTTTTCCAATAAGAGTAATCAGACCCTTAAAAAATGGTGGTCTATTAATGGAATGGCCCTCAGCTACAAATCCTCGAGAATCCATCAATCAAAATGAGATAGTGAAAGAGCAAGCAAACAATTCAGAAATTAACACAGAGATCAAACAGAAGCAATCAAGTCAGATCAGAAACAGATATATATTAACCCACTCTGATACCAATTGTAGGATCGAATAGGTGGATGGATCAGATCTAGAAGGGGGGGGGGGGTTGAAATAGATCTAACATCAATTAATGCGAAGCTTAAGCAATTCAAAATTACTTCGAATCAGAGATCAATTCAGATAAACAATTTACTGATCTGAGTGTGGGTGTGTGTAGATTATGTGTGAAGCAATTAAACACTTAGTGTGGAGCGAAATCCTATGCAAGCATCTAGCGCAGACAAACAGATCAAACCATTGCACAAAGGATTTTTAGGTGGTTCAGAAATCACACCAGTGATTCCTACACCACCCCTCACACAGTGAGGCTCCACTACTCAAAAGAGTACAACTCACACCGGAGCGAGCACGACTCCAAACCCCTTGAGCACGACGACTCAAGACATAACTGGAGTACGATGACTCCAAACCCTTTGAGTACGACGACTCAAAGAAAACTCAAGAGATAGGCACAACAACCTACTCCATAAACCACTTGTGAGTACGACGACTCACAAGCATATGAGCACAATGGCTCTAGAGCACTAAGGGCCAAATCTAAGTACAAAGTACTCAAACCTCTGGATCACAATAGATCCAAGTTCTGCTAGAACAAGCTCAGTTAGAGAATAGATCCTCTAGCCCGATCTATCTCAATATAATGATAAAAAGAACAAATAGAATTATGATCTGTGTAGAACACATATACAGATCACACAATAAAAACTGAATGAACACTCTAAGAAAATAGATGAAATAGATGTGACTTGGATGTTCCTTGATGAAGAGACTTGCAGAAGCTTGGATTGAAGACGCTTGAAGGAATTCGTTGAAGATCTTCTTCAATCCATGATGCTCTGCTTTAGTGGCATCCGGATTGCCAGTTCTTCTTCTTCCTTTGTTGCTTTTCTGCTCCAAAACAGGAGGAGAGTCCATACACTTTCAGAAGAAGCTTTTTGGCGGCAAAAAGGGTTTTCCAGATCTGGCTCCATCTCCAGAAGCTGCAGGCCATCCTTTCAAGAGGAGGACGTGGAAATCAAGAGGAATCTCTGGAGAGAAGGTTGCTGTGCTAGGAAGGGAGCAGATCCAACTGAAGAGCAACAATAGAAGAGGGATTCTGGCATTTCAGATGCCATCAAAGCAGAGTATCTCCAACTGAGGAGAATCTCCACCGAATTCCATCAAGGCTCCTCAATTCAAGCATTTGCAAGACCTCTTCACCGAAGAACATCCAATTCATACTTCTTTCACCTAATTCTTGGAGTGTTCATCTTATTTCTTCTTGTGAGATCTGTACATGAAGTTCTGTACAAATTTATGAGTTTATTGAGTCTGTGAATCAGATCATTACTAGAGGATCTGATCTCTTTTGTGTTTGATCTAGCTTTTGTATTGTGAGTCATCGAGCTCTGGTTGTGAGTCGTCACACTCACTGTGTGGTTTGAGCCGTCGTGCTCAATTTGGAGTCGTCGTGCTCCGGTTGTTGTTTGAGTCGTCGCGCTCAATTTGTGAGTCGTTGAACTCAAGGTTGTGTGTTGAGCTGTCGTGCTCAAGGTGTTTTGGAGTCATCGTGCTCCAGTGTGTGTTGTACTCAAGATTTTGAGTAGTGTGGCCTCACTGTGTGAGGGGTGGACGTAGGAGTCACTGGAAGTTATTTCCAAACCACCTAAAAATCTTCTGTGCAGTGGTTTGAATTATGGTTTGACTTTGTATTGCGCTAGATGCATGCATAGGATTTCGCTCACACTACTAATTGATTTGCTCACACACACTAATCACACATATTGCATCTGTTCAGTGGGTTTTATTTGAATAGATATCTTAATTCGAAGTAATTTGAATTGTTTAAGCTTCTGCATTATTGGTGTCAGATCTATTCAACCCCCCTTCTAGATCTGATCCATCCATCTATTCGATCCTACAGTACTACTATTTTGGACTGAAATGATGTCTTGCTTTGCTTTCCCTTTGCACAGGCTGTACAGATTTCAGATTTTTCAGTTTCATCTTCGGAAGACCTTCAACCAGATCATGCTTGATTAATTTCTTGATTACTGAAGTGCTTGCATGTCCTAGTCTTCTGTGCCACAAATCAGTTTTCTTCACTCTTGGTGGTTGCAAGGCACAAGTTTACTTCTTTTAGTTCTGCTAACTGTAAGGTGTACAGATTTTTGACTCTTTGAGCTTCAAATACTGTTTTTTCCATCATTTTGAATAATGCACTTAACATTCTGAAACCCGACTAAGTGACCTTCGTCACAAAGTTGACTAATGCTAATGAGTTGTGCTTCAAACCTTTCACATACATGACATCCTCTAGTAGATCTTTTTCTCTTATTCCTACTGTTCCACATCCTAAGACCTTCCCTTTTCCATTATCTCCATAGGTGACCTAACCAATTTCATCTCTGAAGCTTGTAAATAACTTCCTATCACCTGTCATATGTCTTGAGCACCTATTATCTAAATACCATTTGGATGCTCTCAGGCGACCCTGCAAACAAATTTAAGTTTTAACTTTTGGTACCCAAATTTTCTTGGGTCCTTGATGGTTAGTCTTAGGAAGACAGCGCAGGTGTCTAGTTGTGCATGTGCTAACAGTGTGTCCAAACTGATTACAGTGACTACAACATAAATCAAAAGCATTCTTTACATGTGTAGTTTTTCTAGAATTCATTTTTTGCTTATATGCATGTTGGTTTACCTTTCTAGTATTTTTTAATTCCTTTTCTTTTACAAATTGGGACTTGAATATTTTTCAGGATAAATAACATTTTCTTCATTATGTGGAGGTGTGTATCCTACTCCATATTTCTTCTTACCTGTCCTAGAACCTTTTAGTCTTATAAACAAGGATGTTTTACAATTAGAGATTTTCTCTATGGTAGCTCTTAAATAGTTGTTTTCTTCTTTTAATTTTTCTTTATCCTTTAATTCTTTTAGATTTGATTCTATTTTCATAATTTTACTGTTTTTATTTTTTAAGTCTTCACACAGTAATTCGTTTGCTCTTTTAGTTTCATTTAGATTTTGTCCTAATCTTTCTACTTCATTTTTTAGGAAAGTATTAGATTTTCTTGTGTAAGTAAATTTAATTTAACTATTTTCATTTGCTTGACTACTATTTTGTATTTTTCATACAATTCAATGAAGGCATCTTCAAGACTATCAGAATCAGATTCAAAACATGATGTGAAGGAGGTTTCAGAATTACCTGATCTAGTCCTGCCATGAGGGCTAGATTTGCCTTTTTTTTCTTCTTCAGATTCTGAACTTGAAGAATCTGAGCTGGTGGCTTCTTCATTATCCCATGCTGCCGCCATTGCCTTTTTCTTGTATCTTCTGAATTTCTTTCCTTACTCTTCTTCTTCTCTGATCTTTCGGCTTGATCCTTCTTCTTCAGCTTAGAACATTCAGATTTGTAATGTTCTAGTTGATTACACTCGTAGCAGGTTAGTTCCTTCTTCTTATCTTTCTTGAAGAATCTCTTTGAACCAAACTTCTTTTTCTTGGCAAGGATCCTCTGCAGTTTCTTGACAGCATGGCTTCATCATCACTGTCATCTGATTTCTCTTTTGAATCTTCAGAGGAAGAAGAATCTGCAACCTTCAAAGCATTTGACATTTTCTTTTTCGATGAACTTTCAGAAAATCTTTCCATGTTAATTTCATGAGCCATTAGGGATCCAATTAATTTGTTAATAGACAGTTCAGTTAAATCATGTGCTTCTTCAATGGCTGCGACCTTGGGAGTCCAGACATTAGTTAATGATCTTAAGATTTTCCTTACAGTTTCTTCATTTGTAAGAACATTTCCTAATAAGCTCAATACTACTATTATATTTGAGAAACGGTTGTACATTTGAGTTATATTTTCATTAGGAAGTATTTTAAATTGTTCATACTGGGAAACAAGAATATCTATCCTAGTTGTTTTACTCTATCAGTACCTTCATAAGTAACTTGTAGTTTATCCCACATTTCTTTAGCAGTTCTATAGATAGATAGTCTATTAAATTCTCTTTTAGATAAAGCACAACATAGATAATTTTTAGCCTTATAATTTAAAGACATGTTCCTCTTATCAGCGATGGAAAGAGCAGAAGTGGATTCACCAAGTATATCAAAATCACCTTGTTCTATTACCAACCACAGATCAAAGTCTGTGCCTTTGATGAAGCATTCCATCCGCATCTTCCAGTACTGATAATCTTCACCATCAAAGAATGGTGGCCTTGTAACAGACTGACCTTCATAGTTGTGACTTTCAACTGCCATCTCTTCTCAAATTTTTCGATCTTCTGAGAAGACCTCGCTCTGATACCACTTGTTGGATCGAGATGACACTAATGATGTCCTAGACGGGGGCTGAATAGGACTTCTTGAACCTTTTAAAATTTTATCTAAAATTAGACAACTAAAATAGAATTGTTAGTGTTTAGTGTAGTGTGTGATTCAAATGTAAATTGGCAGAAACAATCACATAATTGCACAAAGAATTTTATCCTGATTCGGCCCTTCCCACATGAAAGTCCTACATCCAGTCCTCAAGCCAACCACTTGAGATTTCACTAACTGCAAGAATACTTGGCCTTCTCTCACCCTTGAGAGGTATTTACA
>CM024757.1:162161146-162246190 GCA_014218235.1 Colocasia esculenta
TAACATGGATATTTGCAAAGGAGTGTGACAACCACAACATTTTAATGGTTAAAGATCAGACACATAGTCTGCGTAGCGCAATGCCACACATTTTATTCAAAGATGAAACATTGTGAAATTTTTATTTGCATATGTACAAGAAAGAAAAAAAGAAAATGAAACAATGGTGGGGATTATGAATGCATGCTTATTCTACCTACCCCCCCTACTTATTTGCAAGAAAAGAAAGTAAGACAGAGAATTACCTGATGAAAGAAATCTGTTCACTTGGGTTGCCTCCCAAGAAGCGCTAAGTTTATCGTCTTCAGCCAGACGCAATTAGGCTCATTAGGCTCAGGTAGCTTGGTAGAATCAAATTTCAAGAAAAGTGGGCTTTCGACGAAATGCTTTAACCTCTGCCCATTAACAGTGAATGATTGTCCAGTTTTAAGATCAAGAATGATGACAGCACCATTATCATAAGCCTTGACAACAGTGTAAGGACCATCCCATCGGGACTTCAATTTTCCACGAAGCCTAGAATTAAAGAGCCAGACCTTATCATGCACTTCGAAAAATTTTCTGTGAATGTGCTTATCATGAAATGTTTTGGTTTTGGCTTTATAGATTTTGGAACTTTCATAGGCCTCATTTTCTCCCTTAAACCCTAGAGCACAGGGTTGGTCTACTGCTTCTCTCTCACAAGCTTCCTCCAAGGAGTCTACCACTAGACAACTCTCTCCTTCATCCTGATGCCCAGATGCCTTAAAAATGTTGATACTAACCCGCTCATCCCCAAATGATATATCCATCATCCCGGTAGCACAATTAATGTTGGCTCTAGCTGTGGCCAAAAAGGGTCTACCCAAGATGACTGTGGACTGAGTTAAATCTTGAGGAGTGTTCATGTCCAGAATGATGAAATCAGCAGGGAAGTAACACTCATTGATTTTTATGATAACGTCCTCAACTAAGCCTTTAGGAGTGGTGACAGAACGATCGGCTAGTTGAAGGACAACAGAAGTGGGTTTTAATTCTCCTAACTTGAATTTCTCAAAAATGGCATAAGGTAGGAGATTGACACTGGCTCCCAGATCCACAAGACTGCTCTCAAAAGTGACTCCACCGATGGTGCAAGGAATTAGTGGAGTGCCTGGATCCTTGAGCTTTTTAGGGAGTTTGTTCAAGATAATGGCACTCACAGTTTCTGGAAAAATGATTGTTTCAGTTTTATTTCTCATTTCACGTTTTGGAGTGCACATTTCTTTTAAGAATTTGGCATAAGCAGGCACATGCTTAATGGCATCAAGGAGAGGAATGTTGACATGAACTTGCTTAAACAATTCCAAGAGTTCTTCATTACCAGTTTGTTTGTTTTTGGATTTTGGCTTTAATGCTTCAGGAAAAGGAACTCTTGGAATGTAGCAACTTGGATCCTCATTGGCTTTGATTTTGTCTAGAGGTTCTTCAATCATTTTCTCTTTTCCCTTAGATTTTTCTTTTTCAATATTTTCTTCACTCTCTTCCTCAATCTCAATTTCATTTTCTTTATCCTCATTCAATGTTGACATGTGAGGGTGAGGATTTGTTCTGATTTTCCCACTTCTTAAGGTTAACACAGCTTTCACATTTCTACTTGGGAGCCCCAGCTTGGGTAGGAGGATGGTCCTCTTGTATAGGTTGATTTTGAAATTGTGGTGCTGGAATATTATGGACAAAAGCTTGTTGTGGTTTGTGTGGAGGTACAATTGGTCTAACAAGTGGTGGTCTATACCCTGAGCTTGATGGTATTGCTGGTTCTGATAGAATCCAGGAGGGTTGTTTCTTGGGTTGCTACGGTTTGACTTGGTAATGACCAGTCTCCCTCCTTTGACATACATCAGCAATTGAGACTCTATTCTTGCAAATTTTGTTGAAAATTTTGAGTTGAGTTTGATATGAGTTTGTTGTTCTTGCACAGTTTGGCACAGAGTCGCCATCATATTTGGAGTTGATTCATTTTATCATCCCAATAGGTTGAGGAGGTGGTGGTTGATTCAATGAAGGTTGTTGGAAATTTGTGTGAGCAAATTGATTGGAATTTTGATTTCCTTGGTATTGTGGAGGTTTTGAGTTAGAAGATTGGCCAAATCCCGAATTTTGATTGGGATAGGATTGACCGTACATGGATTGCTTGAAAGCAGGTTGGGAAACTTGCTCAGATTGATTTTTCCATGAAAAATTTGGATGGTTTCTCCAACCGGATTGTATGTGTGGAATATGGATCATAGGAGGGTTTTGAAAACCTTGTGCAGCTTGCACTTGTTCTTGAATGAAAGGGGGTAATTGGGCAGTAGTGGGACAAGCATTTGTGGAGTGAGCTGGGCTAGCACACATAGCACAAGTTTCAGGTGTTTGAGAAAATTTGGGTGTGGCTTGCCCAGTCAAAGACAACAATTGATCAAATTTTGTTCCCACTTCTGCTCCAACCTCTGATCAAGTTTAGCTATCAGATCCTCTACCCTGGAATCTGATTCTCCTTTCCCTCTTACTTCATACATCCCTGCCTTCTTTATGGGTCCTAATGCTCTCTCATAAGAGTAGAGTGAGGCATGATTGATAGAGTTCTCACTCAATGTTTCAAAAAGATTATATGCCTCGTCCTCACTCTTAGTCATGAATGCTCCCCCATACGAAGCATCAACCATTGCCTATTTGATTCAGTTAAACCTTCATAAAAAGCTTGAACTATTTGCCACCTCGACAAACCATGATGGGGGCATTTTCTAAGCAACTCCTTCAATCTCTCCCATGATCATGTAGTAACTCCTCCGAGGTTGGGAGAATCCAGTTATAGCTCTCCTCATTGTGTTTGTTCGGCCAATCGGGTAAAATTTCTTCAAAAATTCTTGTTGCATTTCTGGCCATGTTGTGATAGTTCTCCCTATGGTTCCCAACCAATGTTTAGCCTTGTCTTTTAAGGAGAATGGAAATAGGGTCAACCTTAAGGCATTTTCTGTGAAATTTTGGATCCTTACAGTGGAACAGATCTCTATGAACTCATCTATATGCCTATAAGGGTCTTCATTGGTATTGCCATAAAAGATGGCAACATTTGGATGGTTCCTGGTTTGATCTCAAAATGATTTGCCGGAATTTCCGGCCTGATACAAGTAGCAGGTTGATAGTCAGAAGGAATGAAGTATTCCTTCATTTGTCTGGGTGCAGCCTCTTCTATATTTCTAGCAACTTGGTTCTGGTTTTGGTTGGCCATCCTATGGAAAAATCTTTCAATCGTCTATAGGTTGGGCCAAATCTAAATTCTGGGAACGTCTACCAAGCATGCACAGATGAAAAGTTTTATTTATGATTTTTGAATTTTTAAGATTTTTATTGATTTTTGATGAATTTTAAACAAACACAAACAAACAAACACTTTCAAATCAAATTAACTACCACTAAGTGTTCCTTGGACTTTGTTATTTTCTCAAAATCAGATTTATGCTTTCTTAAATCCAATCCTAACTCTTCTTGTACGGCCAGGTAAGAGGTGGAGTAGAGGGAGGCCCCCTTGCTTTCGCAAGGACCCAATTAGATAACTCTGACTCGCTTAAGCGTAAGCTTTTTAACCTCTAATCCTAGACACCAGACTAAAAGAGAAGTCTTAGAATTAGAAAGAACAAATAATTATGAACCCTAGGGCCAAGTCTACTGGTTTTTATTAAAAGTTTGGGCAATGCAAAGATGTGAAATTTTTGTGATTTTTGGGCAAAGGAAAGGGTGATGAAATCCCTCACCTTATCTTTTTATCTAATGGGTTAAGCCCTTAAGCAGTCCCAATTACAATTATGAAATGCAACAGATCAAGTTTGAAACAAGGATTTCTAATGCTAAGTCTAATGCATGAAACAAGTGGTGGAATCTTACCTTTCCCCGCTCTCTTCAATGCAAGAAAAAAATGAAATCACAATTAAAATGATGAATGTCCTAAAACATGTGTTTCTAATCTTGAGATGATGGAAATTTTATTTACAAACAAACGGCTAACATGAAAGAGCGATTTGGACAATTTTTAGATTTTAGAATTTTTGAATTTTTTTTGAATTTTTTAAACTGAATGAAATGAAATTTAACTAAGAAAATATGAAGTGGTACTATAGAATAATGACCAAACCAATCAAACCACCAAGAGGCCAATTATTACATGCCAACGTGAAGGAAATCTCTGTACATGCACAGAGAGTACATGAAATCCTCACTACAAGCTTCTCTCACACTCCCCTATCTAAATTTCTGAATTAAAAGCAATTAACAAAAATTTCAGCAAGCTCTTCTCCTCCAATGGGCCTCAAATGCCAAGCCCAAATCTCCAAGTCCCTCTTTTTGCAAATCTGAAATGAAAACCCACTCACAAGTCAATGAAGGCCCAATGTAAATGAAATCAAATTAAAGCAGATCTAAATCAAACTCTAATGCCTCCCCGGCAACGGCGCCAAGATGAAACGCGCGACATTGTTGACTGTGCATTTTCGTTGTCCAGAGTTCCTCGCACAAGTCAACATGCGCACTTCCTCTAAACTGTCTCACAGAATTAAAATCACAAAAAGGAACTAGCACAATGGGAGAACAGGTCATATCCACGGAGAGGCAGAATAGAGCTCGAATTAACTACCTTGACTTGAAATCTCTATCGACGATGTATTAAAAGTGAATGTGTAAAGAATACCGATCAAATCCCTCACACTTAGATCAAATTTAATGAAAGAACCAGCTTAATTGAAATGGAAAGAAACTTGGTATCAATGTACCCTCACAGCTCGAGGGAATTGCACAGAACTATTAATCTCAGAAATTGCGCAGAAGAAAGGAACCGTCAACTAATCACACCCTTAGATGAACGAAAATTCAGATGAGCTGAACTGAATGCCTCTGGATTGAATTCTAGAACAGAAAAGAAATGGAAAATCTTTCACAGAACATAGATGAATTGCACGATTTACACAAAAGAAATGAACAATTAAACTCCACTAGATCGAACTATCCCAATTCAACCATTAAACTAAGAGCAGAAGAGATGAACAAATGCATTGGATCTAACCATATAACCATAGAAGAAATGGACAAATCACATAGGTAAAATGGAAATTCAGAAGAATTGAAAGCAAACACCACTTGATTGAATTATTCTAAACATAGATGAAATGGAAATAAATGTAAACAACACCATTGGACTGGACTATCTAACACAGCAGAAATAACCAACAATTGCAGAAAGAAGAAAATAACACAACTGAATCAATCTTTTCACACCAACCTCACAGCTCTCACAATAGTCGAACTCCATAATAGATGCTGAACTCGGATTCCAAACATCAGAAGCAAACTTCAGAAGAATTGTTCCTATCTCCGGGTACACAGGACAAGCCAAAGATGAATTCTCTGGGTTGCTCTGGACCCTTCTCCCCAACGCAACAGCAACAAAGAGAAGAAGAAATCTAAAAGAAAATGCTCAAACCTCCCAGATGCCAAACCCTGCCCAAAACTTCACAGAATTGAGAAAAGGAGGAGACGAAGCACCCCTTGCTCCCACTCAACCAGCAGAACAGAGCAAATACTGAACAAAATAAAATCACCTACTCAACTAGAAGAGATGACGAAATGAAATCCTGTAGCACAACCAAACAACTCTCACAGTAGCCCTCAAACTATCGCAGTAGAACAAAGAAGAAACTATGCTCAAACTCTCGGATAACCAACAAGAAATGCAGAAATTGCCATAGAAGAAAGGAAAGAGATCAACACAGAAAAAATTTGGAATAAGCAACTGTCCCTGGATCGAATTCTCCTCATCTAACAATTATACTAAGAATTGAAGATAATACAGAACAGATAAAATTCCAAGAAAAATTCCGAACGGGAGGAGCTCATCTCCCTTCCACATGCTCTGCTGAAAGAAGAACTACAGAAGAAATGGCAAGGAAGGAAGAAAGGAAATGGCTAAGAACAGAACTAAAGAACCCCCAAACATCTCAACTGGCGAAGCCCATCTCCCTCCTCTCTCTGCTCTGAGAAGTCTGAACTCAGAAGAACAAAAAATACAAAGAAGAAATGGAAACTAAAAATTCCTAAAAAAAATCTAACCAACCGAACCAGGGAACCCTGTGAAGAGGACCTTGGGGTCCTTTTATATGTGCACCGGGCCTTTTGGAGAGCTTCTTCCAGCCTTCCACCAGGATCGCCATCGCACAGCACACCCGGATCGCCAGCACAGCAGTCCCGGATCAGCACCTTCCATGCTTCGCACACAGGAGCCCTGCTCTGCACACGAACCCAGCCCAGGATTGCCATGGCCTGGCCACCTCAGCACACCACGCCACCTCAGCCATCTGGCCTCCACATCGCCAGCACAGTAGCAGCCTGGGCGCCTCAGCCGCGCACCAGATCACACACCGCGCACAACCTCTTTTGCCAGATCTGGGCGCTCTCCCCAGCCTCACCTGGCCTAGCCTCCATCCGACCTGGCCCATCTCTTTCCGGCCCAGATCGCCCATCTGCCTCCACCGCAAAGCAGCTCCTCTGCGCGCCGCGGCAGGCGCCAGCCCGGCACCAGCTCCACTTGCACACAGGAGCTCCAGCCTGCAAACCGCCCTGGTGGCCTCCGCCACCTCAGCTGGCTTCACACCCCTGGCCGCCCAAAACCCCAGCGTCGCCCTGCTTCCATCGGCCAGAGCTCAGCACAAGCCAACCCTTTCCAGTTGCTTCCAGCAGATTCGTCTGCTTGACCTGGTAGAAAGAAATAAAAAATTTTGTTTAGTAGAATAAGTGGGTGGGGTGGGATATTTGTGATTAATTTTTATTTGTTTAATGGGATAGATGGGGTATGTGGCATATTTGTAGGGGTGAATATTTATTCATTTAAAATCTACTTTATTTATGAACTAGGATATGGTTATAAAATCAAATATTATTTATGTACAATGTTTGTAAAAAAAAGAAAATTAGTCAAATTATTCAAAATGTATTGCATTTATTTAATGAGAATCTACTATGTGTTCTACCTAAAAATTTAACTAAAATGTTCAAAAACTATACATGAATAGAATGCAAATTTAAGATTTAAATGTACATTATTTACAGACAACTGAAGTCTAATTTAACTAAATGTATGAAATTTAACACTGAAAATTGTGTCGTTATCAATGGCACTCTTAAACATAAGAAATACACAATTTCATGGCATTTTAGAGTGATTTACGGCTACTTACAAGACACCAAACACCTCTAGATGCAGAACTATCTGCCATGATGAAAAAAATTGGTGGACCCCAAGGAAGCAGGCGTATGACAATTTCATTCATGTTTCAGGTTGTCATGTATGCTGTAGATTCTACAGAGGTGAACTGAAAAGTTTTTGAACATGCATATTTAAGCAAAACAACAAATCTAGTTCTTGACATTTTCCTACATCTGAAACTTGTGGCCAATGTTTCAATGTGCCTCTACTCTGAGCTCATCTTGGATCGTTTAATTTTCTTTGCTATCTCCCTGTAAAGTAAAGATAGGGAAATTGTGCATAATGTTTAGCATCATTAGGAGGGAATGAAGGCGATGAAGTACATAGACTGGTCTTTTTTTTTTTTTTGTTGCTCTGGGTGCTTAACTTATTTTCCCTTTTTAATCCTTGATGGGCATGAGAACCCACGTACTCTACCTTGTCCTGTCGTTAGACAATCATTGGACATCTTGCACATTATAGTATGATTATATAATGTAAATGATATTTTTTTGTAGTGGACGTTATGGATTGGAGTTGAATGGATAAATGAAGAATACAATTGAATATATGGATGAGTTGACGCATACATTCAAGTTGCTTCTGCTCACTTTGCCCATCAACAAAGATTAAGTGTCCTTGTTTGGAGTGTATATGCCTCTTGAGACATGAAAAGGAAATAGTAAGACAACATTTGTTTCAATATGGAGTCATTAAAGACAAACAATTTGGAAGTTCAGTGGGAGTAGTTCTTCTTCCAGGCACATGTCTACGGATTTACACGCACAACACTTCCGAAGGATGTTGGTCTGCATTGGGTAGAGGATGTTATTGGTGAGGAAAAATTCGAAAAATGCAGAAGTGAAGTCAATGGATGATAATAAAGGAGAGTATGGTGAATTTCAACAGTTGCTGGTAGATGTTGAACGGCCTTTGTACCCTGGTTGCAAGACATTCAACAAGTTTCATTTATAGTCAAACTATTCAACATAAAATGCAGAGGCAAAATGAGCAACAAATCTTTGACATGCTTCTGAAGCTGTTGAAAGAGGCTCTTCCAGAAGGTGATGTTGTTGCCAGCTACGTTATTGAATTGAAAAAATCATTGGTAAAGTGGGATATGATTATCACAAGATGATGCATGTCTAATGATTGTATTTTGTACCGAAAAGAGTATGAGTCTTATGATCATTGTCCTAAATGTGGAGAATGTAGATGGACGAAGGAACTGAAAGAAGATCATAACAGAAGATTAAGGTTGCAAAGAAAGTTCTTCGGCATTTTCCATGATTCCAAGACCACAAAGATTATACACTTGCAGTAAATCATCTACAACCATGTGTTGGCATAGTAATGAACGCCAAGAAGACGACATTCTAAGGCACCCAGCTGATTCCCCTTGTTGGAAGGCGTTAGATGCGATTGATGGTTTTGGTTTAGAACCTCGTAATGTGAGCCTAGGCTTGGAAAGTGATGGTTTCAACCCCTTTGGGTAATGAGTATGAGTCATAGTACATGGCATGTGTTGTTGACACCATACAACTTACCTCCATGGTTGTGTATGAAGCCACATAGTATTTTGTGTCGTTACTCATCCGGGTCCTAATGGTCCGGGAAATGATATTGATGTCTATCTTCAGCCACTTATTGAAGAATTACATATTCTTTGGCATGGAGTTGAAACATTCGATGCTTATAAGGGTGAAATATTTTCTATGCGTGCTGCACTACTTTGGACAATTAACGATTTTCCTGCATATGGTTATCTGTCTAGTTGGAGCACTAAGGGCCAATTAGCTTGCCCTACATGTAATGAAGATACATCATCATTAGGTTAAAAGGCAGTGAGAAATTCTGTTACACTAATCATCATCGATGGTTTGGTGTGGGTCATAAGTTTCGTTCTATGAAACGAAGGTTTGATGGAAAAGAAGAAATGAGAGCCAGACCAAGTGTGTTATCTGGGGTTGATATACTTAAGCAGTTGCATTCACTTAAATTTACTTTTGGGAATGTTCCCAAATTTAAAGTGGGGGTGAGAAGAAAATAAAAGGAAGCTGCAACATCATCATCCACTCTTGAGTGTCATAATAATTGGAAGAAGAAAATCATTTTTTTTGACTTACCATATTGGAAGTCTTTACTATTGAGACCATCTCAATGTCATGCATATCGAGAAGAATGTTTGTGGTAGTATTTGGAACTTGTTAGATGTTGATGCTAAAAACAAAGATGGTTTGAAAGCTCGACATGATCTCCAACATTGGGTATAAGGGCCACTCTTCAACTCAAACTCTGGATTCTAACAGATGCTATTACCACCTACCATGTTCAATTTGAGCAAGATGGACAAGGATACGATTGCAAGGTTTGAAAGTGTGAAAGTTCTAGATGGCTATGCATCAAACATATCAAGGCATGTAAATCCTAATGATCCTAAGAAAATTTGGAATTTAAAAAGTCATGATTGTCATGTCCTCATGCAACAATTGCTTCAGTAGCAATGATGGGAGTGACACAAAAGGAGCTGAGATCTGCAATTAACGATGTATGCAATTTTTTCTCTAATATGGTCAAGACTTCATCATCAAGTGATTCTATAAGCTTAGACAAGAAATTGCAGACATATTGTGTCGATGGAGATGATCTTCCTGCCAAGTTTTTTTGATATAATGGTACATCTTCTCATCCACTTGCCTGACGAAGCAAGGCTTGCTGGCCAGTTCAGTATAGATTGATGTACCCTATTGAAAGGTTTGCATTAATCTTATACTTTGCTTGACAGTTGTACACTATTGCTAATAATACTTGATTTCTTTTTGAATCTCCACTAGGTATCTTGTGAAACTTAAGTCTTATGTACGGATAGGGCACGTCCAGAGGGGTCAATGGCAGAAGGGTATATGAGAGGAGACTTTTATCTTTCTTAGAGATATCTAGACAATGATGTTGAGACATGGCTTAAACCAGCTTTAAGAAATGAAGATGAAGGGCTTTGAAGAATTGACACAAAAGGATGGGATATTTTTTAAGAAATGGCCGAGTTTAGGTGGTGGAAACTGTTTGTATTTAGGAATGATGAGTTGAACCAAGCTCATCTCTATGTACTATGTAATTGTGAGGACATATCTCCTTACATAAGGTAAGTCAAATGACAATCATTAGTGTATTGTTTCTCAATACCATACCATAATGTAGTCCACATTTTGTATGTAGTATGCATCTTGAAGAAATAAGGAAAACAAGACCACGAGCAAGTGAAATGGAAATTGAGCGATGTCATATATTACAGTTCGAGATTGGTTTAAGGGTAAAGTTGTAAACGTATGTAACCTTTTTTTTAGTCTACATCACTGTGTTTAATGATACACAACATGTTACCTTTTTTTAGGTATCTCTTACAAGGCAAGTACAAATAATGGGTTAGATGTAAACACAATTGTGTTGAAAGATCGACCATTGAATGTGGGGAAGAAGTTATGTATGTTTAGTAAATGGGTTCATTTCAAACTCGTCATTATTAAACTCATAGAAAGACATAGAATAGTGGGGTTGTTATGTCTGCAAAAACTTCAAGTTTTTCCAGTGTAAAGACAAGGCTCCTATTCGAGATGAGGTGACGACATATTATGGGGTCATCAAGAAATATTAGATGAACTATACGATCAAATAAATGTATTACTTTTCAAGTGTGTCTGGTTGATATTCAGCGAGGGGTAATTAACGAAGAAGGTTTCACATTGGTGAACCTAAACTATGAATTACGTACAAGTGAACCATGTTTTGGCCTCTCAAGTGAAACAAGTTTGGTATGTGGAGAATCCCAAATGGAAGAATGGTCTATTGTGAGGAAAACAAAGCCAAGAAATACTTTGACATGCAAATGAAGAAGAATTACTGAAAATGATGCAAAAGATGTGAAATTGAGATGATGTTGCTTTTTTTTTGATGACATAAACATCACATGGGAGAGAGACGACATTGATGGTGTAGAGAATCCCATTGAAGACATATGTACTTATACTTGTAATAGCTTGGGTATCATCTATTCGCTGAATGGTTTGTAATTTTTGCTGCCTTTTTTGTCAATATTTACTGTGTTAAGGCTTATAGCTTATTCTGCAAGAACATTCTTCCCCATCTGCAAGCACATTCTCTATTCTACCGATCTGCAAAAAGTTATAGTGGTAATTAAGCTCCATCCTTTACATTATCATTAATGTGTGGTAACTGTAAGCTCCACCCAAAGATTTTGTCAACCACATGTGCAACTTAAGCTCAAAGTTTTTGCCAAGGAAGGCCTATGCTTATTTGCTCAGATGGAGCTAAGACTGGCTGCACAGGTCTGTATTGCTGTTCTCATAGCATTTTTTCTTTGGACTCACAACATCCTTGTGTACTGCTAGTATGTATTGCTGTTCTCAAGTCTCATGATTATTGGTTATATTAATTTTTTGATTCTGCTATTGTAACCTTTTTTGCCGTCTCATTCTCAATTTCTTTTAATATTGCAGTTTACAGTTGCCAAGAAGGCTACAACATCAAAATGTAAGCTATGTTTAATTTTTCTGACTGACTATGTTTTTTTTTTTATGTTGTTAACATGTTCTAACAATTTGAAGGGGGCAAAGGAAGAGAATTATAGTGGTGGACCCAAAGAAGACAAAGAGGATTCGCCGAAGAAGAGAACGGGGCCATCAGCGATATCGATGCAAAAAAGGCTTAAAAAGAAACAATGAAAAAATCTATGAACAGGAGGCGAGATGTTGGACACATTAATATTTCAAGAAACTGTGAGTGAGTATTGTGTGTTTTTAGTGTTCTTTAATATTTTTTCCAAGTATAGCATGATTCACCAATATAGTATGTCTGTTGTCTTTTAAATTCTTTTAAACTTGCAGGGATTTGTGGGGTGTCATTCATCAACGCTTCTAAAGAGTTTTGAGATATTCGACAGTTTGTGGTTTAACTTTGTAGATTAAACATCTGATGGTGTCAATAGAATTAAATCAATGTACAGAAAAATTCTTGTTGGAGAAGTCATACTCTCTACTTCAATCTGTATAGTATGCCTAAATGTTTTATGTATTAAGATCCAATACTGATCCAGTAACAAATCATCATGTGTATTTTTTGTTCATTTGTAGGAATCATTGGCAGCTTGTTGTCATATGAACAAATGGATAATGACATGTCGTTCTTATACTCCTTGACTCCCTCACATGGGGGAACCAACTGGGATCGAAAATGAGTTGAAAAAGTAAGATTTCTATTATTTATATATATATATATATATTTTTTTTTTAAAACATATTACGTATAAAAAGTATATTTGGTATGATGGTGCAGTTTCTTAAAGATTGCATATGAAGGGAAAGAGATGAGAGCAGTGGTCGATGAACTGAAAGTAATTGATCTACACGTGCCGAAGGTAATCTTTTAAATTGGAGTGTTTGAATTATATCTAAATGGAATAAAAGTATCACTAATATCTTTCATGTTATAGGTGCCCAACAAAAGAGGAGTACAGAATGTGGATTCATGGTTCTTTATTTCATATTTCATTTCATACTCACTGCTTCTGCATCGTTGGCACCAAATGACTACCCTCTTTTGTAAGTTGAATAATGTTAATTGTTCTTTTTTCACACTATATATGTACTTTTGTTCAATGTTGAATATCTTCAATGTTTTTTTTTACAGCTCACAACTGATGGGTTCTCAAGAGAAGAGTATGAGAAATTTAGAGAGGACCTGCAAGGGAAAGGAATTCACATAGATGCTCAGTCTGCTTCCACTTCAAAGGTGGTTAAGGAGGCCCAACAATGTTAAGATCTGTACATGGATTGCAAAAGTAATGAATGCATACCAGTGAAAGTTAATCAGTTGGGCAGCCACTAGGAGAGGGGGGGGCAACTACTGAACAATTTTGGGCACTGTGGAAAGGATGGGGGATAAACTGCCGATCGATTGCATTTCTTGTGGGTAATGCCATCGTCTAACAAGGACGATGTTTGGATTTTATCCAGGTGATGTAATACATGTGTTTGTTTTAATTTTCTATTCCACTTGATTACATCTAACTATTTATTTAAAAAATGTAAGAGAAATTTGAGTTCCCATCAGCTTGCGTGATTTTTGTAATGAAGGATCTAGATCAGAAATGGAGGTCTTGGAAGTATGACTTGAGGACGATGTTCTTCACGCTATATCAAAAAGTGCAACTACACTTTGCATGTTCAGACACAAGAGTAGTGAAGATCAATGGAAAAAGCTTGTTCAGATATGGTCTCGAAGGTATTCAAGATAATTGGAATGGAACAATTAGTCTAAATATAGTGATACTCCATAATTATTCTAATAGTTGTCATTTTGATTGTAGAAACACAGTGAATAAACAAGCAAAATAAGTCCAAACACAAATTTTTTCACTGCGCTGGTAGTAAAAGTTTTGCTGACATATACCATGAGGAGGTAACATATATACTCAACATAGCATCTCAGTTCATTATTCAAAATAATTTTGTTATGTTAAGTTAACTTCTGTACAATGTTGTAGTTTCTAAAAACTGGGGCCACTCTTGATCGTGGGGACTGATTCATAAGGACCCGTATGAAGAAAGTTGGGCGGTCCTGTTAATGAAGAGAGTGCTGCAATGATTGTATAATTAATAACTTTGTTATTGTCTAATGTTCACATAATTCTAATGTTGATATAATTCTCTTATGATAGTGCTGCATTTCATATTTTTTTCATTCAAATTGTGGGATAAAATTTGAGACATTAAGCTGACGCAAGCAATCAAGTACATCAAGCTCAATTGCAAGCGTGGGGGACACTTATGAGCAAGTTATGGGACGGGACAGAACTGGAAGAGTCTGTGGCATAGGCACGGGTCCTACCCCAAGGCTTGTGGGGTTCAAGAAAGTGAACAAAAGCTGCGTCAGGACAATGAAAGCCTAAAACAACAAATTGATGCTCTCGAAGAAAGAATGAAAAAATTGAGTCCGTGGCAATAATGAGAGGTAATGAGATTCTATTGTCATACTCAATATTAAATTGCTTAATGTTGACAATCTATATACTTATGCAGAGTTCTGCAAGTGTTTGTCATGCTCAAAGGAAAAAGGTAAGAAAATCTAACTAATTTAATATGTTGGAATGCATGTATATCTGACATCTATATCCAAAAATTTAACAGGATTCATTGGCGGGGAGGAGGGTGAGAATCCTAAATTTCTTTGGACAAGTAGTTGCCAGCGGCATTCTAATGTCTGATGATAATGATAATGTGGTCATGGGGAAGAAGTTAGGTGGTGAGTACTATGAGGTTTCTATACTCATAGCCCATGACCCAACGCATCTTTGTTTATCAAAGATGCAGATAGAAAAAATATGACAATGTTGTGGGAGTCACATAATATAGTTCAGAGAATATGTAAAGTTTATTTATATTTATCTCATTCTTATTTATATGTGCTAATTGTCAACTCTAGTGTTATTACATTTTTACATGTACAGGTTGAGTTTGACCTTTTGTGAAGTATCCAAATTTTTAACATCTGAGTTGCACTGGATCTGAGTGCACTGGATCATATTCTTAACTATTTACATTTCTGTGTTAATTTTGGCTTATTCTTTCAATCACCATATATTTACTAGAAGATGCTTATGTGCTTGGGAAAGGAAGGGAATATCGGTCTTGGTCTTGGTAGTAGGGAAGTGACCCACATCTATGTCTTGTATTTGTTCTGGTCCTTGGATTGTAAGAAAAAGATCCTGGAGAGCCCTTTGGTTTTAAGTGTTTCATGCCACTTTAATAAAAAACACAACAAGTGCATATCATTGAACTTTGAGTAACTACTTCCTCTAGAAATGAATGGTAGTTCTAATAGAAATTGCCAATTATATGAAGGTTTTAGTCACTTGTCCAATCATAGTAGGAGCTTGATAAAGTTTCCCATGTTTGTTAAGACTCAATTATACACCCAAGAGAGCAAAAATTCTCTTTCATCCGAACCCATAGAGTGCTGAAAAATCTAAAGGTTATCAATCATTAAGATTAACTGAGGAAATTCACCAACAAAGAACTAGCATGAAACCCCGAAAATGGTCAGCAGCTACAGGAAAATAGAGATTTATTCCCCAACATAGTACACTACATATGGGTTGTTCTTTAAGCAAAAGGAAAAGATATGAGATAAAAAAACACTGATAGAAAATCAACAATTTGACATCAACTTGTAAAGAAAAACCAAAAAGGAAAACATTGAGAAAAGGCATACAATGCATCCTTTTCAAGTCCCTAGAGGGAGACAACGCACCTGAGGAGGTATACCCAACTCCAAGAAATAGAGGGCCCAAGACAAAAGCCTCCACCTAGACCAAGCAGACCCCCAAATACACCGCCATAACACCACAAAAAAGAGTAGAGAAACAGCTGGTAGACTCTCCAGTTAGTCCCTTGTTCTCCCTTCGATGAGATTACTTTCCTTCCTGTATGCAGGCTGATGCTCTGATACAAGTCACCCCGACAGAACAGGGATCTACAAAGCACAAACAATAGAGCATTCATAACTCATATGATCATAGCCACAAACTGACCGCTCCCCACTTGTACACACAAACCTATAGGCACAGTACCTAAAGCAGGTTCAGAACCAGTAGTTCTGTAAGCAGCATGTCACACCTGAGGAGTTTTGCTATTATGATTTGTGGTGATTTCTTTCTGGTTTTCTTTTTTTTTTTCCTGATTTCTATTTTTGGTTGTATGGCTGGCTATTCATGAGATATTATGCTGAGTTTTTTTTTATGATTCCCATTGTCATTTTTTTTTTCTGTAACCACATATTGTTGCTCTTGCAGTTTGTCTGCCACAAACCGTCTTGGTCAAGGAGAAAGCAAACTCATTTGGAGAAATCACAAATCTCCTCCCCCCATGTGAACAATTTCATTTACTAACAATTAACTTCCTCTTCTGAACAGACTTTAGCACAATATGTGAATGTGAACAATGATGTTTCGATGTAATCTTTCATTAACATTATGTTTTGTACCCTTTAATGTGTTTTATATTATTAATGTGTTGTGCATTGTGAATGAGTGGGTGTGACTGTGTGTGTGGATCTAAATGTGGATGTGTATGTGTGGAACTAATGTGGATGTGTATGTGTTGATCCAAATGTGAATGTGTGGATAAAATGTGGATGTGTATGTATTGATCCAATTGTTTGTGAATGTGGATCTCTAAATGTAGGTGATGTGGATCCATGTGAATAATTACTATATTTTTTTGCTGAAACAAAACTGCTTATGGTGTCGTGCCGTAGGGAAACATACTTGCTTATGGTGTACGTGGCCATAGGACACATGCTTATGGTTTACAATGTCGTAGGGATGTTCGCAGTTGTAACTGAGTTATCCTTACAAAAATATGACTACGGTTAACATCGCCATAGCGAAAAGAGGAATCCTTATGGTGTTACTTAACGGCTACCAACACTGTCACTATAGTTCTATACTTACGGAGTTTAAAACACTGTAGGCTAGGCCTTTACCGTCGGACCTTAGCCAATGAAACCCTATCGTAGGGTACACCGTAAGCGAAGGCTATGCTTACGATTTCAGTTCTCTACTTACGGTGTTTGGACGTAAGCAAAGCCTGATTTTCCTATAGTGTCCGCAGTAGGAAGCTTATGTTTGCCATGCATGGTATGCCAAGCTTTGACAATATTGCACAAGCGGAAGAGTTGTCAATAAGTACGTGGTGAATCCGGATAGAGATCATTGAAATGTTGTAAATTAAGTGGATACTTCGGTATTTGAGGGGCACTTCTAATGCTGCTATATGTTATAGTGGTGAGAAGATGGACTCAGTTGCTTTGTAGATACAAACTATGCAGGTGAAGAGATAGATAGTGATTGATGTACCATCGTTATACTCTCTCTAGCAGGGGTGCTCTTAGTTGGATGTCTGGTCTTTAGGATGAAGTGACATTACAGAGGTTTAAAGAAGCTATTTGACTGAAAGTTGCTTGGCGAGTTAAAAAGTTGATTAGAAAGATCTAAAACTCTATTGTGATAATTAGAGTCAAAATTTAGCACTAATATAAAAATATAGTAATTTTCCATATTTAACATTTCATCAAAACTCCTAAAGATTTGATATCCACTACTGGAAAATTGACTTTTTTTACCTACACCCTATACCTACACGTTGGATAGTTTTAGTATGGGAAGGATTTACCTACGCTAAAATAATATATAACTATTATATTTATTAGTGGTAGGTATACATAAATATATCCTACAGTAGATTTTTTAGTAGTAGGTACAAATACTTTCCCCCCTTGTTTTAATCTTTTCCCTCCCAATTTTCCCCTTTTTCCCTCCTGAAGCCATTGCCTTCTTTTCCCCTTTTTTTTCCTTTGCCCTCTCGCGCTCTCTACCTTTCCCCCTCTCGTGCCCTACCACACGCCAACGCCTCTGCCTGGTGCCTCTCTGCCCGCGTTGCGTCGTGCCTCTCGCCCTCTGCACAGTCGGGCCACCTTGTCGTCGCTAACATGGCTGCAATCCTCACCCCCTGCCCTCCTGCACTCACTATTCTTCTACTTTTTTGCACGGCCTAGCAGGTACTCCTCCCCCTTCTCTCTATTGCTGGACCTTCCCCCTTTGATCGGAGCATAGAGCTCCCCCTTCTATCGCCAGTATCCCTTGCATCAGCTCCTATTAGGAAGCAATCTAGATCTGAGGTCTCCCTGTGGTGTGTGTGTGTCTCGAACCTCATCTTGCTGGAACTTTATGGTATGGGTGCTGTTGTGTGGTGCAGAGGGGCCTGCGGGTACAGGAACCTCTACAGCCAGGGCTACGGCGTGGAGACCGAGGCCTTGAGCACGGCCTTCTTCCAAGATGCCTGATCTGTGGGCCTTGCTTCGAGATCAAGTGCCGCAACGACCCCCGGTGTGCCACAGCGGCAGCCCCTCCACTTCATCACCGCCACCAACTTCTGCCCCCAACTACGCCCTCCCCTCCAACAACGGGGCTGGTGCAACCCTCTCCGCCCCCACTTTCGCCTCTCCAAGCCCATGTTCCTCAAGATTGCCGATACCACGCACCAACATCATCCTGTCTTCTACCGCAGGTCCGTCGCCCCCCTCCCTCCCTCTCTCTACTCTTCTTCACGCTGTCTAGTGCGTATGGTTGGTTTATGTATACTGGCTAGAATGAATGATTGAAAAAGAGGGATAACGCGGGGCGGAGGGGGGGGGGAGGGGGAATGGAGATGGAGGTGGGGCCAATGGTGTCACCTTGATCACCATCGTGACCCTCCCGTGAACTCCCTTTCCATCGCTGGTATACTATTAAACCTCCTCTACTCCTTGCCTCCCACATCCATAAGTTCAAGGTTCACCTCCATACTAGATCAAGCTAAAAGGGGAAAAGAAAATCAAGGTTCCCCTGACTTTGTTAAAATTTGATATTGTGATGGTTAATTTGATGCAAGGGAAAATTTTGAAAAAAGAAAAAGAAAAGAGAGAGACAACAGACCTTATAATTAATGGAAAATCATGGTTATTTTTTGTTCCTTTGTTTTATTCATCTTACATATTTGCAATTCTATGCATCTTGAAGGGAACAACAGACGTTCTCCTACTCTTAAGTCAATTCAGCATTGAGTTATTTTGGAATAAGCATGATCAGCCCTGAGATGAGCAAGCTAATTCAGACATGTCTGCAGAAGTTGTTGATGAGGAGGTTGATGTGGATATAACACCACAAGAAGAGGTTTCTATCCCCAAAAGGGGGCAGCAAAGATCCATGATTTTTGCCTTGGAATTCTCTTTAAAAGCTAGTTATCTGTTGTCATACTGAATACTTGGTATTTATAACATTTCCTTGAATCTGTTTGCTATGATAATGCATTGATGACAAAGGTGTATGATGGAGTCATCGCTCTAAATCTTTGTGGACACAACTTCTATCTTCTAGTCTGCAATGTGTGCTGACCTTCTATTCTATGACTATCAACTGAACCCAGTGATCATCTATAATTCCTTGGTCGCTAAAGTTGTGTGCTTGAAGTATATATATATATATATATATATATATATATATATGAGAGATGCTGGGGTACGGCGTGCGGCCCTGCCGTGGCCGCACCGCCGTACCCCAGCCGATCCAGCGGCAACGCTGCCGCCCCGTTTTTTTTTTTTTTTTTTTTGGCAGCCGCTGGATCACCATCCAGCGGCTGCGCTGGGGTGCGGCGGGGACGCACCCCAGCATTTTCTATTATATATATATTAATATATATATATATAATATAATATATATATTATATATAATGGTGTTTCACATTCTCATCCTCAAAATCGCTCTTGCCTATATGTGTTTGCATGTTTTGTCTGTTTGTGGGCTCATTGGGGAGGATGAGATGTTGTCAGTACTAGTGAGCATATTGGGTTTTCGGAAAATTCAAGGTCATAGGAACCACATTTTGTTTCTGTTCAAGGACTCATCCATAAAATAAGCTGTTAAAAAGGGCGTATGTAAATATGGTATCTTTAATCTTGTGTTTTGATAGCCCTTTATTCCTTGATTTCACACCATTGGTTTACTTGAAATAGTTAGTGTTTATCACTATCTAGAACCAAATGATGTTCTCTGTCTTATACTTCATTCATATTTTGTCACTTGTGCATAGTTTAGTTGATGGTTTCAATCTATAAAGTAAATTGCCAGTAAATGAGAAATATGCTTGTTCAACATGCCTAGTTTCTATTCATCTTTTATTAGGTGGATTTGTATTTTGCGGAGAAATTATTGGATATATTTTTTCTCAAAGTCTCGCACTCTAAGCACTTTGCTATTTAGTGGTGCTTTGCTCTCACTAAGTTGTATCAGCCTTAAGGTTTGGAAGCATGGGCTGTCCAGTTTACCTTTCATCTTGGGCCAAGGAGGTATACGAAGTTCTATTCTTTTCTCTTTTTCCCTTTATTCTAATGTGGATAACTCCAATGTCTATATTATCCTTTAAATTCGGGGCATTGTGTTTTTCCTTCACTCTAGGAATAAATCATTATTGTTCCACACTCCTCAAGCTTGGCTTGAGTTTATTGGCCAAAAGTATGACCAATGGTTCTGTAATTTTCTTGAACTATCTACAATCTAATATGCATGTTTGTCACCCTTGGTGTTAGATGATTCCTATGCTCACTATAAGCACATGCAAGATAGCCTTAAACGTTTATATAAGGTGAACATTTGTAGTTGAAAAACAACCTTTGGCTTTGTATTTTGGAAAATGCAAACTTCTCTAATAAGAATGTAGTTTCTTGTTCTATATATGAATACTCACTTTTAAAATACATTTTTATCCTGCAGACTCAATGGATATGTGACTGACAATGCTGTGGAAACTTTATATTATTTTGTCTAGCTTTTTCCACTTTGCTTGCATTATCTCACTAGTTCATCTGAAGGGTTTTAATACCTTGACTTACAACTTTCTTATACTCTACTGTCTCCATTTTGGTATTTCAAGGAACTGTGTTGCATGCGAGTTGCTTGAGAAATGCAGAAGATTAATTAAAAGAAAGCAATTTATACCCTATTTCCCAAGCAATAGTACATGGATTGTAATACATTTTGTATTGGTAATGCGCTGTAAATTTTCCAAGGCGATTTCTCTAGGAGACCAAGAGTGCTCTATTTTAAAGGATGCTCAAATGAGTGTAAATCCCAGGTAGGAAACTAGGTTTTTCAATATTCTTTGATTCATGTTAGGCTTGTTTCAATTTTGCATTCTATTTTATTGGCATGAGTGTCTTATACAACTTCCAGCAGCATCTTTGACTCTTCTTTTGTATATATTTTGAGATAGCCTTATACCTATTTTCTACAATATGTGAATCATATCCTATATCATGTATACCAAATTATACACATCTATATCATATATTTCATGCTATGTTCTTTTTAAAGAATTTAACCAAGTTATACACATCTATGTCATGTACTTGCTTTCTACAAAAATTATTTCTATAGGTTTAGATTATGTAAGTTTTTGTATATTTAAAATTTATACTACCTAAAACAACATTTACCATTTTATTAACTTCTTTTATTGTTTTCTTTCTATGTAGGTGTTGTTGGATGAGGCGAACGACAACTATGTAATGGTTAACACTATAATTTTTGGTCATTTTGGAACTTTAACTAGTCTTCTCTAGATTTTTTTATTATGGAGCACTATTGGATGGCATGGATGGAATTATATGTTTTTTTGGACAGATAATGAATGTTCCATAAACTTTTGATGTCATGAAAACACTTAGATGTATATATATATAATTTTCGACAGATAGATATTGTGGATATATATTTGGCATTAATATGAAAATTGTTGTGAATGACCACAATATGTGTTTGAATGAATGAATGTGGCTATGTGATGAAATGTATGAATGAATGAGATAATGTGAATTGTGAATGATGATATGAACTTGGATGAGGTGTAAAGTATGTGTGGAATGTACCAATGATTGTGTTTGTTCAATGTGAAATGTGTGTGAATATGATATATATGTTGATGGGGTGTAGTAAATGTGTGGATGTAACCAATGATTGTGTTTGTTAAAATATGAATGTGTGTGAATATGTGTGTATGAGGATGGGGTGTAAGTGAATGTGTGGATGTTGAATTGTGATTGTTAAAATGTGTCAATAAGAATGTAAGGTTTCGATATGGGGAGGAGGGGCAGATGACATTTTTAACTCAGGCACAAAAACCTACGACATTTAACTTTGTAGCTATAAACAACCTACGACATTTGACTCTGTAGGTAAACACAACCTACAATATTAAACTTTGTACGTAAGTCCATGTACTGTACCTACGATTCTGTCGTAGGTAATAGTATTACAACACGTACTTAATTACCTACGACATAAGACGTAGCAAATTTCGTAGATATAAATATTTACCTATGATATTTTCGCATTACCGACGGTTTTAGGTCGTAGTTACAACTGTGTTTTGTAGTAGGTGATCCAAGTCTTCAACCAGCTCCTGTATCTATATATATGTTAGCATAATAATTCCTAGATTTGTTTTAGTAAAAGGTTGAGGTCGTGTAGTCGCCTTTACCTATTATACGCATATATTAATTAACCTAAGTAATTCATTCCACGGTTTATATACTTTTAAAATATATGATCTTTATGCCTTATCGAGAGGAGTGTCCGTACGTCCTGTTGAAAGAGGAGACCCCACCATGCACAGTTGGTACGCGTCAAGGTTAGGACAACTCTATTTTTCAATATGTAATAACAGGTTTTTCCTATTGTCAAAACACTAGTGCAATCACTGTAGTTGATATTAAAATCAACTCTGTACATCTTTTCCATGCACCACTTTGGCTACGGAGTGATAGAGAAGATGAGAAGGGAAAAAGTCACAGTTAAAAATTATATTGCTTTTGATAGGTTATATAAGCTAACCAGAGATAAATAAAGTTATGTGATCATAAAAATGATAACCTTATCGATCCATATATAAGGAGGGGATGACTAGGATAACTCCAAATAAAAGGAGATAATAAAAAGATGTCAAAATAAAATTACTTAAATTCATATTTAGTTTATAGACCCTGCTGGACGATTAATGGCTAAAGTTTCTCCCAACAAAAGGAGATATTGGATTCGATTCGAGAAGATTTATTTGACTTGCACTTAATCTTTGAGGGGTGCGGACCCAAAAAAATTTCGGTCGGTGGGATACAGGGCGAGGTTTCTTCTTCGTTAAAAAAAAAAAAAATAAATAAAAGAAGAAGACTACATCTGCATAGCTATATAATATATATATTTATATATGTCTAAGTATTGACAATTATTTGGGGATGAACATCACATTCTTCCATAAACATTTATTCTATTAGGGAAAGGGGATATATAGACGGCTGAAAGCTATCTACAAAATCTCAAGGGCCATCTACAAAAGTTCGGTCTATAAAGTTTTTGTAGATGGCTAAGTCTGTCTACAGAAAATATGTGGATAAATTTTCAAAACCGTTTGCGAAAGGAAGACGGCCAGTAGCCATCTACAGACATACGTAGACGGCCAGCACAAGCTGTCTACACAAAGATATGTAGACGCTCAAACCATGCGTCTACATAAGTTTATGTAGACAGCTATGACTTATGTAGACGGCTATGATAAGTATATGTAGACAGCTATGACCATCTACATAAACTTACATAGACGCCTTCTTAATGCGTCTACAAAACCATATGTAGACGAATTAATAAGCCGTTTGCATATAATAATTTTTAGATGACTTTTATAGTCATTTACATATGTTGATTAAATAAAATAAATTATTTTAATTTATGCATTACACATATTCATTCCGTACAACTCTGTAAAAAATATTCACAAACCATCCGAAATAATTATCATACATAAATAATACGAAAATAAACAAAATTCGTATACAAATCATTCAAAATAAATATAGTATCTCAAAACTATAACAATGTTGTCTTATCATCATCATAATTATCACCATACTCATCAGTCCCCTCATGCGCAGGAGGAGGCGCGTGCGATGTGCGACCAACAGGTGTCAATAGGTTGGAGCCAAACTACCGACTCCGATAAAAATTATCAGAAATAATCGGATTCGAAATCAGTTAGGTTCTGTATTCGAATTTATTTCATCAAATTATCAGATAATCAGATTCAAAATTAATTACTGTTTAATATAACAGTTTGGTAAATCGGTTCGAAAATTGAATAATCGGACATTTGAAAGATATATATATTATAGTATCATATTCAAAAATTGGATAATCGGAATAGAAACAACAGTTTTCATATCCGATTCTAATAGCTTATCAGAAATATCCAATCCGATTCTGATAAACTATCAATAGTGAAATATGTTTTCAAATACTATAACTTTTATCAAATTCAGATCGGATAATTAGATATTTTTTATAGCCCTAGTGACAAGTCAATTGCTCCACGAGAGTTTGTATCTGTGCTATCTAACTACGCATATCTTCTATCTCTTGTCGATTCATACTTCTCTTTACACGCAGCTCCTCCATCTACTTGTTTTGATCTTATAACTATTGTTGTAACTACTGCATGTGTACTCGAGGAGCTCGATCTCGCCGTACCAAGTGCCAGATCTTTGATATGTAGTCGATTTTTTAATCTGTCCATATTTAAATTTTGGACAATTTGGAAATAGATTTGGATACGAAAATTATTGTTTTTGTAGTCGGACTTGAATATGAAAATGACAATTTCTGGTGTTATTTTCTTATACGACTCATTTACTGATATCCGACTCTTCTTCTAAAAATTTTGAGATCGACCAAGGTCCTTAAAAATTTTCAAAATGACATGTATGTATGCAGGCAGACGTCGTGAAAAATAAAAATAAGCTACATGTGTTAATTTCAAGTGTAAAATATCATAGCAAGGTCAGCTTTTAACACTCTAGGACACTGTCTCACCATATGAAAATGGCTCAAATAACCCCTAATGTACAATAATATATTATATATATATAATATACTCCTTAAGATAATAGAATCAATATATAAATATGTGGTGCATTCACCTTTTGTTTTTGTTTTTCCCTTTTAACTATTGTTTATGTAACACCCCAAAAGTTTTATTTATTTAAAAATTATAAAAATGTGAGATTTTGATTGTTAAACATAACTACTATCATGTGATGTAATTAATTTTAATTTAAGATTAATTTATACTAATAAATGATATTTCAGTATCGAACTCAGAGGTGTGCGCTCCGACAGAGCGACATCGGAATTCTATAACGAAACTAAAATTCGAGAGCACTATAATTTCTAGAAAAATATGTTGATATCAGAAATGTAATATCCGGAATTATTGACACGCGGATTTCAAGATTAAGTCGACACAACTATTTTTTGGCAATTTTTGCTGGGTGAAAATAAATACTAAAAATTAGACTAAAATCAACATAATTTGTAAAACATTCCTATTAGCTTATGTTTGAAATTTCAACTTGAATGGACACCATTTGAGTATTAAAAAATAGGGATAATTGGGCCAACTAAATTATTTATTATTTATGGTAACCATTTTTTTTAATAGTTGCTTACTAGCTGTGGCTACGTAAGGCTCACTTCACCTGGGTTAAGATGCTTACACTCTTACCATATGTGTAAGTTGGGGAAACCATGCATGGTAAACGTGGCTTGGTATGGTAAAGGGAGTCTTACAGCTCCATATGTATGGCCTACGTGCCATACATGCATGGGAGTTGGGGGGTTATAAAACTCTCACTTCACCCATCGTGTGGGTCTTTTCCTCCTGCTCTTGCTCCTGCTTCTCTCCTGCTGCTGCTTCGCTGCTGCTGCTGATGATGTTGTTCTTATCGTCGTTGTTGCTGCTATTTCATCTCTTGCACCTGTCGTGGCTGCACTACAAGTTTCCATCTCCTTGCTACTGTGGGCTCCTTCGTTGAGAAGAAGAGATAGCCTTCATCTTCCTAAGACTGGTAAGATTCCTTCTTCTTGTCTTCATCTCATACTTCTCCTTCCTTTTAAGTCTTGGAATTCAAGTACCTATCTTGACCTCACGTGGACATGAGATTCAGTAAGCTCGCCTGGTTACTTCTTTACCATTGAGTTCATATTTTTTAAAGTCAACATTCATGTTCTTAGATGTAATCTTATGTACTGGTAGAAATTCTCTCTTCTTGTCTTCCCCTCATGCTGAGAACTCTATGGTTAGGTGTTTATACCATGTTCTCACATGACTCTAATTCTGGAAACACTTTAGAAATGCTTTTTCTATGCATTGTAAGCATGTTCTAGCTAGTAATCATATCATGACCCGCTTACTGGTAGAAAACTTCCTACCAAATACAAGGGAATGTTGTTAGATGAATTGTACTTCCAATATTTGTTTTCCTAAGTTTCTGGCCACCCATGTGTAAGTTTTGTTTTTCATGATTCTAATTTTTATCCTTCATGTAAAGTAGTGTTTAGAAGTATAAACCAAACCCATTAAGTGTTGTCAACCATACTTAGAATCATAGGAACACTTAGATGGGTATTTTGATATGTTGCACAACCCATTTTAGAAGTTCAGACTGCACCTGTCGACATCCAGAACCCACCTGTCGACAGGGTTCATGCTTCCAGAACCTAGATTATGCAGAACCACAGTAGCTTTCGACAGATAGCCTTCATCTGTCGATAGATAGCCCTCACCTGTCGACAACCGACCTTGGCCTATCAACAGGCAGTGTTCAGGTCTCAGAAACTTGTTCTGGGAGGACAATAGCTGTCGACAGCCACTCCCTGGCTATCGACATACACCTGTCTGAGGTGTTCAACTTGATTTGCTTCATGTCTAACCAAAGGTGAGACACTTTGGTAATAACCCAACTAGTTGTTTACCTTATTTTCTTGGATTCCAACTACTACATCTCTGAGAAGATCATTCAAATGTCACCCATATTCCACTATGGATTGTCTTTGAACACCTCAAGTATATTTGATTCCTACATGTCTACAACCTTCTGTAAATTTTGGCATTGAATCATGAACCTTTGTTCTATGAAGATCTTGAGTACCTGTGTATCCCCACTTGAATCTTTTACAATAATGAATTATGATGTCATTTGTGGGTCTTCATTTTCCTGGATTCCAATTACTTTATCACTAAGAGGGATCATTCATTTGCCTTCCATTCTTAAACTTTCCAAGTATAATTGGTTCTCATGTGTTTCAACCTTATGAAATTATTGGTTTTGGACCACAAACCTTTGTTACATGTGAGATTCGGAGTACTTATGTACCACACTTGAATATTACCAGAAATAATTTGTGATGACAATTTTTGGGTCTTCGGACTCAGTTGAGATAAATGCCAGTGCAAGTGGGGCTGGTCCAGTCCCGGGAGGAGCACCCGAATTCGTTTAGTGGTCGTACGGAACGATAAAGGATCTGTGGATGTTTGGCATTGCATCAATGCAAGCTTGATTAGTCATCATCTTATTTTATCATGAGTTGGATATGTATTTGAACCAGAACGTGAATTGTTGTCTGAAATTCTTGACCATGCAATCTTGTTCAGTACTCTTGTTCTACAATTGTTATCTATTGACATGGTCATCCAATCATCTTTGATATTCATCAGTGCTAACAGTTAAGTTTCTTGTCTATTCTTTGGTTATCATAGTCCTTTTGATTAGAAGATTGATTCCGACTGGGTTAGTTAGCTCATCAAATCCTACTTTTTCTCAGGTAATCTACAGTTCTAGAAGGAGGGACATCGGGATTTGGGCTGAGAGATCAAACTTTGCGGTGTTTACTTTTGAATTGTAAATTGAGAATCATGTTATACCTATGGAACGACAGTTAATAAATTTGTATTTAGTGAAGCTTCTGAGTAATTTTCTGCTCGAATAGTTCAAATTTTACTCTTGATTTCTTATTCGTTCACGTTTCAGCATTTATAGATATATAAATGTCGGGACGTGACAGTTTAACCTCATTAGATCAAGCACAAGTTATTTGTAATGCTCAAAAGAGACTATGATCAAATCAGATGAAATAGTGTAGTCGGTGCACTTCAAACCACACAAAGCAAGCAAAAGTTTTAAGGTGGTTCGGTTACTGTGTGGAGACCTACATCCACCCCTCACAAACCAAGTGAGGCTTCTCTAACAACTCAAATGTGTGAAACACTCACACAATTAATGATTCAAGTTTCAAGATTGTTTTAAATCTCACAAACCTTACACACACAATGTAGGATTTAATATGTTTACTTCTACTGGAGTAGACAACCAAACAGATTGGTGAAGAGAGAAATAGAAAAATATCAACTAGGGAGATTTTTGAAGAAATGCATAAATATGCAAACACTCTGCACTAGAGTTTGCCTTTGGTCAGATGACTCCTTGAACTCCCAATTACATTCTCTTTAGGCTTGAGCTCATCAAATTCCTCTTCTAACTATAACACAAGGATCAATTGTCTCTGAGTTGAGTTAAATCCCAAAGCTTTGTTTCAACTAATCAACAGCATGGTGTGTCAACACATACAAACAATTTGACTTGGATCAGTAGGAAAGGTTTTAGTAGAGTCAATCCCATGCCCCTAGAGTCGGCCTCATTCAAGTGATTGCAGTTTTAACTAACTGTCCATCATGTAGAGTTGTTCTTGTAGTATCTTAGTGTCAACCTCCATATTGATAGAGTTGACCTAACCTTCATTTGGAGTCGACCTTAAGCAATATTTTTCCCTAAGCGTTAACTGGAAACTTGATTAGTGTCTACCTGATCTCCTTGTAGTGTCGACCTATCCTTTGAGTAGAGTCGACTCATATGCATCACCAAACCTCAGTAGCTCACTCAGTATTATTTATGTGTCGACTTATGAAGTAGCCGGAGTCAACACACTTAAAAAACCTTTTGACCTTATGAATTTTCTTATGATATAAAAGGCTTGTGTTAGATATTTATTACATTTTGCTTGACTTATAACATCATCAAAACCAGGGACATAACATAATTCATCTGTCATATTTTAAAATCCTATAAGGAAAAGACATCATTTAATCACGAAGGTTAATGTATCAGGTAACTAGATACACACAGTCACAACTGTATTAATAGTATTAGTTAGAAAAGCTGAGTTTTAAACTACATGATTGATTAACTAAACTTAATTTGTTTGCTCAGCCCACATGATGGAGAAGAAACACATTGGAAAAAGGTTCAATATGCAATGAACAACCTTGCTCAGTCCTTGGAGCAAGTAGTTCCAGTCGGTGATCAAGGGAAAATGGAACTACATGGAAATATTAGAAGTACAAACCCCCAGAAATAGTGAGTGTTACAGTATCTATAAGGAAGAGAACAGTTCCCTCCAACAATAGAGAAACAACTGGCAATAAGACGGTAACGAGGAACAAGAAGAGCAAAAAGATCAAGAAGCCAATGGGTAAGAGTATGTTAAGGCACAACCTAAGGAAGCTTGTGCGTTTGTCACAAACTGGGCCATGTCAAAGAAAACTGTTGGTGGAGACAAGGAGCATGTTTGAGGTGCGGAAGTCTAAGCATCGGATCTCCAAATGTCCATACCATCTCAAAAGAAAGACAAGAGTTCAGGAAGACTTTAAGCCATAACGAGAATTGACTGAGGCCATTAGAAGTAAGTTTTATGTATAAGTCGATAGAGCTAGAGTATAATGGGAGATGCTTAAATTTAGTTGTTATAGAATGTTAAAGCTTTGTAAGTTTTGCCAACCCATGTAATTTTGTAAGGCTGATTATGGAGTTCTATAATAGAAACTTTATGTGATAAATAAAATATTTGCTATCTATTATCATATTTTCAATACTCATCATTCTCGTCATGCTTACTACCCTTTCTAAGGGAATATGTATTCATATAACTGTCTGAGGATTAAGGTTATTCCTTGGTGGGGGAGACCTTAAGTATAGTATGCTATTAACAAGGATCTGCTAAATATTTAATATACTACTGCTAGAAATAAAGAACATAGTAGAATGCATCTAATTGAACCCATGATCACAACATGGCTTCTTAAGATCTAAAAATGTTATTAATATTCAGATTTCCATCAACTGACGGTGTCATGACAACAATATATATAATGGATGCATACATCGTATGACATAATAATCATGACAGGATTGGTAAGATTAATTTGAACTAAATAAAATTTAAAAGTTGAAAACTTAATCTTTGTGATCCATCCAAACTAGTAATGCAGTTTGGAGGACCAAACTCTTTTCTTAGTGGGGGAGAGTTGTAACACCCCAAAAATTTTATTTATTTAAAAATTAGAAAAATGTGAAGATTTTGATTGTTAAACATACTACTATCATGTGATGTAATTAACTTTAATTTAAGATTAATTTGTACAAATAATTGTTATTCCAGTATTGAACTCAGATGTGCGCGCTTCGACAGGGCGACACCGGAATTCTATAACGAAATTAAAATCCGAGAACACCATAATTTCCAGAAAAATATGCTGATATCAGAAGTATAAATATCTAGAATTGTTGATGCACGGATTTCAAGATTAAGTCGACACAACTATTTTTCGAGTAATTTTTGCTGGGTGAAAAATAAATTCTAAAAATTAAACTAAAATCACCATAATTTGTAAAACATTCTTATTAACTTATATTTGCAATTTCAACTTGAATAGACATCATTTGAGTATAAAAAAAATAGGGATAATTGGGCCAGCTAAATTATTTCTTATCATTTGAGTCTCAAATCGGATACAATCTCTTGATAGTTGCTATTGTCTACAAGACCTATGTGTCGTCCTTTGTCATCTACTTTCCACTTTCTTATTAATATTATACTAAAAAATTAAAAGAGATAATAAATTATACGTAAAACATGACTACTTATAAAAAGTATAATTATTTTTAATTTTAAAATATTTTTATATTATTATTATAATTTTGATACTATTTTTATTGTATGCATTTCCACTTGACGATATTTGATTCTGAAATAAAGTCAAATCTGAAGTCATCATAATTACCAGAAAAATATATTGATTCTAAAAATATAAATATTAAAATCATTGATGTATAGATGTTGAGATTAAGTCGACCTAATAATTTTTTAGACAATTTTTATTTAACAAAAAATTAATTTAAAAAATTAAATTAAAATTACTGTAATTGATATCATCGCTTAATTAACTTATATTTAAATTTCATCTCAATTAAACATCATTTGGACTCTTTAGATAAATCAGATATAAAAAGGAAGAAAAAATAAATTAATTAAATTTGAATCACCCTCTTGAGATGATCAGACTGTGTCTGTAATGTCCCGAAAATTTTATTTACTAGAAAAATATGAATAATTTGATGATTAAACATAACCACTGTCATGAGATGTAATTAACTTTAATTTAGGAGTAATTGGTAATAATTAATAATATTCTAGTGTCGTATTCAGAGGTGCGCGCTCCGACAAGGCGACACCGGAATTCTGTAACGAAAATAAAATCTGATAACACCATAATTTCTAAAAAATATGTGATATTAGAAATATAAATATCTGGAATTGTTGATCTGCAGATTTCGAGATTAAGTCGACACAACTATTTTTCGGGTATTTTTCACTAGGTGAAAAATAAATTCTAAAAATTAAACTAAAATCACCATAATTTGTAAAACATTCTCATTAGTCTATGGCTGAAATTTCAACTTGATCGAACATCATTTGGACATACAAATAAGGGGTTAATGGCCAGCAGAATTATCATCTAATTACAGTGGCTATTTTCTAGGATTAATTGTGCTCACGTGGCAGGAGCTAAGTAAGCCACTTCACATGCGTTAGAGGCTTACACGCTTACACCTTATGTGTAAGTCTTAGAAACAATGCATGGCAAGCATGGCTTAGCATGGTTTAGGGGGTTACTACGACTCCACATGTTGGGCTACGTGACAACATGTATGGAAGTCTGGGAGTTTATGTAAGACCTTCCTCCACCCATCGTGTGGATCTTTCAACTTCCTACTCTTGTATCTTCCTGCTACTGCTACTATTGTCCCGCTGGAGGTGTTGCTACTGGAGTTGTAGGAGCTGCTGCAACTACATATCGTGGCTGCTACTAATTCTTTTGGTGGCCACACCACACTTGCACCTGTTGTACCTATTGCTTCCTCTTGTTGCTGTGGACCTTTTGTGGGGAAGGACAAGGACTCTATCTTCCTCAAAGTCATGTGTAGGATTCTTTCTTCTCATTCTTGTCTTTTATTCATGCTCAAGAGCTTCATGTTTAGATGTTAACCATGTTCATACTTGCCTCTGGATCTGAAAGCATCTGTAGGATTCTTTCTTCTTCCTCCATCCTTGTCTTTACCTGGGCTAAGAGGTTCTTGACCATGTACATGTCTGCCCTTTATCTTGTAACCATCTTTAGTACAGTGCGATAACCTCATGTAAGCATGTTTTAGCAAGTGTTGTTTAGATGAATTGTATACCCAGTACTTCGTTTCTAAATTCTTGGTCGATCATGTGTAGGACTCCTTCTTACCATCCTCATTATTCTCGTTCTTGTCTTTCTTCCATGTTGAGAAGTCCATGCTTAAACGTTGGATCACGATTATACTTGCCAATGATTCTGGAAACATCATTAGAATGATATTTTCATTCCTTATCATCATGTTTTTAAGTAGTGTTCATGATACCCCAAGTATGTGATGGAAATCTTCTTGTTAGTTGCATGAGAATATGCTTCGTAAGAGTTGTGTTCCGGTTATTACCTCGTTGTGGTTGTATATGTTTCAGTTTGTCCCTATTATTCTATTTGATTCCTTCATATAGAGTAGTGTGTGGAGATGTAATTGAGCCCCTCTTTGATGTGTTAACCATGTATAAATCCGTAGGAACTTATAGGAGAGTCTTTAGAGGTGTGTATCTCCATTTCCAGAAGCTAGTCTTGCGGCTGTCGACAGATGGAATGTATCTGTCGACATGCCTTAAGTTCCCAGAACCCAGAGTTTCTGGAAAAGCAGTAGCTGTCGACAGGTGGCTCTCATCTGTCGACAGATGGGTCTGTCCTGTCGACAGGTAGACCAGGCTTGTCGACAGATACTATCCAAGCTCCAGAAATATGGTTCTGGAAGCCTGCACCTATCGACAACGACTTTCTGGCTGTCGACACATGTTGTTTTTCCCAGTATTCCAGCACCATTCCTTGTGCAATCTCCTGTTGTTTCACTATTCTATTAGCTTGGCAAGTTGTGTTCCTCATTCTCTTGGGTTCCTACTATGTTAACTTTGAGAGGGATCACACAATTACTTTCCATAATTTGCTTTGGATTATCCTTGAAGTCTCCAAGTACAATTAATTCTTAATGGTTACAACCTTCTCCATTCGTTGACTTTAATTCATACACTTTGATTAGATAAGAGTCTTGAGTACTTGTGTACTTATACTTAAACCTTCTACAAGAATGAAAATTATGATGACAATTTGTGGATCTACACCTTCTTGGATTCTAGTTACTTTATCATGGAGAGAGATCATTCATCTGTCTTTGTATCTTATTTTGGTTTATTCTTAAACTCTTCAAGTATGAGTGATTCTTATGTGATTTCAATCTTCTGAAATTATTAGCTTGGGACCATAAACTTTTGTTACATGTGAGATCTTGAATACTTGTGTACCACACGTGAATGTTTATCAGAAAGGAATTATGATGACAATTATTGGGTCCCTAGACCCTACTTGATTAATATGCATGTGCAAATAGGGCTGGTCCAGTCCTGGGAGGAGCACCCAAATTCATTTACGGGCCGTACGGAATGATAAAGGATCTGTGGATGTTTGGCATTGCATCAATACAAGCTTGATTAGTCATCATGTTACTTTATGATGAGTTGGATGGTATTTAACCAGAACGTGAATTGTTATCCTGAATTCTTGATCATGCGATCTTATTTCAGTATTCCTATTTATTATTTGTTGACTTGGTCGTCCAGTCACTTTTGTTATCTACCCTTGTTACGGTTAAACTCTTTATACTGTCCTTGATTATCTTAATTCTTTTGATTAATAGATTGAATCCTACTGATCTAGTTAGCTCACCAAATCCTACTTTTCAGGTGATTTATAGTTCTAGAAGGCGGACATCGGGACTTGTGGCTAAGAGATCAACCTTTGTGGCATTTACTTTTGAATTGTAAATTGAGAGTCATGTAATACCTGTAGAATGACAGTTAATAATTATTTTTATTTAGTAAAGCCTCGAGCAATTTTTTGTTCAAATATTTCAAGTTTACTCTTGATCTCTTGTTCATTCAAATTCCGGCATTTATGGATATATTAAATGTCAAGACGTGACAGAATGGTATCAGAGCATCGGTTGAGGATTCAAATAGTTATTGGTCTTCAACATCCTGTAGCGACCTGTGAGGATGGGTAGAAAGCCTGAGGTTAAGTTAGATAAGTAAAGTTGGATATAGATTGTGTTGTGTATAAAATGAATTTCTAGAAATGGATAAATAGATATTGATTAATTAAAATTTAAGAGGTCAAGACTATGATTAAATCTGATGAGGCAATGTAGCCAGTGCACAACAAACCACACAAAGCAAGTAAATTTTTAAGGTAGTTCAATTCCGGTGTGAAAACCTACATCCATTCCTCACTAAACCAAGTGAGGCTCTTTAATGACTCAAATGTGGGAAACACTCACACAATTGATGACTCAAAATTTCAAGATTGTTTTAAATCTCACAAACCGTACACACACAGTGTAGCATTGAATCTGTTTACTTTTATTAGAGTAGACAACCAAACAAATTAGTGAAGAAAAGACATAGGAAAATATCCAACTAGGGAGATCTCTGAAGAAATGCAAGTATATACAAACATTTTGCACTAGAGTTTGGATTTGGTCAGATGATTCCTTGAACTCCTAATAGTATTTTCTTCAAGCTGGAGCTCATCGAATTCCTCTTCTAACTATAACACAAGGATCAGTAGTCTTTAAGTTGAGTTAAATCCCAAAGTTTTGCTTCAATTGATCAGTAGCTTGGTGTGTAAACGCACACAGACAATTTGACTTTGGTCAGTAGGAAAGTTTCAGAAGAATCAACTCCATGTCTTCTAGAGTTGACCTCAATCAGGTGATTGCAGTTTTGATTAACTGCCCATCATGTAGAATTGATCTTGTAGTATCTTAGCGTCAACCTCACCTATTAGTAGAATCAACCTACTCTCCATTTGGAGTTAACCTCAAGCCGTATTTTTCTCTAAGTGTTAATTATAAACTTGATTAGTGTCAACTTGATCTCCGTGTAGTGTCAACCTAAGACGATACTTTAAACTTCCGCACTATAGAAAACCCATCAAGCATCAACTTATTCTTTAAATAGAGTTGACTCATAGGCATCACCAAACTTCAGTAGCTCACTCAGTATCACTTGTAATCTACCTATGAGTAACCAGAGTTAACACAATAAAAAGAGTCTTTGATCATATGGATTTTTCTTATGATATAAAAAAAACCCTGTGCTAGATATTTATTACATTTTGCTTGATTTATCAAAACCAGGACATAACATAAATCATATGTCGTATAAGGAAAAGAAATCATTTAATTACGAAGGTTAATGTATCAAATAACTAGACACATATAGTAACCGTTTTATTAATAGTATGAGTTAGAAAAGCTGAGTTTTAAATTACATGGTTGATTAACTAAACTTAAATTTGTTTGCTCAGCCAGCGTGATGGGAGAAGAAACACATTGGAGAGCAGTTCAACATGCAATGAACAACCTTGCTCAATCCCTGGAGCAGGTAGTTCTAGTCGATAATCAAGGGAAAAGGGAACTGCATAAGAATATTAGTAGTACAAACTCCCAAGAAACAGTGAGTATTACAGTATCTATACAGAAGAAGATAGTTCTCCCCAATAATAGAGAAACAACTGGCAAACAGACAGTAAAGCGGAGCAAAAAGAACAAAAAGATCAAGAAGGCCAACAAGCAAGAGAACGTTAAGGCACAACCTAATGAAGTTTGTGTGTGTTGTCACAAACCAAGCCATGTTAAAGAGAACTATTGGTGGAGACTAGGAGCATGTTTGAGGTGTGGTAGTCTAAAGCATCGGATCTTAGAATGTCCTGTACTCTCTCAGAACAAAGACAAGAGTTCAGGAAAACTTTAAGCCACAAGGAAAAGTGACGGAAGCTATTAAAAGTAATTTTTACGTATAAGTCATAGGACTAGAGTATAGCGAGAAGTGCTTGAATCTAGTTGTTATAGCATGTCAAAACTTGGAAAGTTTTGCCAATCAATGTAATTTTGCAAGGCTGATTATGGAGTTCTATAATAGAACCTTATGTGATAAATAAAATCTTTGCTGTCTATCTTCATATTCTTAATACTCATCATTTCTCGTCATACCTTACTACCCATTCCAAGGGAATATGTATTCATATAACTCTCTGAGAGTTAAGATTATTCCTTGTGGAGGAGGTCTTAAGAGTAATACACTACTGCCAGAAATAAGGAACATAGTAGAATGCATCTAATTGAACCCATGATCACAATATGGCTTCTTAGATCTAAAATGTTAATTAATATTCAGATTTTCATCAACTAACGATGTCATGATAACAAGTTATATAAAAGTGTATACATCGTATGGCATGATAATCATGACAAGATTGGTAAGACTAATCTGGACTAAATAAAATTTTAAAGATTGAAAACTTAATCTTTGTGATCCATCCAAACTAGTCATGGAGTTTGGAGGACCAAACTCTTTTCTTAGTGGGGGAGATTGTAATGCCCCGAAAATTTAATTTATTAAAAAATGTGAATAATTTGATGATTAAATATAACCACTGTCATGAGATGTAATTAACTTTAATTTAGGAGTAATTGGTAATAATTATTAATATTCTAGTGTCGTACTCAGAGTTGCACGCTCTGACAAGGCGACATCAAAATTTGTAACGAAAATGAAATCCGAGAACACCATAATTTCTAGAAAAAAAAATGGTGATAACAGAAATATAATATCCAGAATTGTTGACGTGCGGATTTCGAGATTAAGTCGACACAACTATTTTCCAGATATTTTTCACTAGGTGAAAAATAAATTCTAAAAATTAAACTAAAATCACCATAATTTGTAAAACCTTCTCATTAGTCTATGGCTGAAATTTCAACTAGATTGAACATCATTTGGACATACAAATAAGGGGTTAAATGGCCCGCTGCATTATCATCTAATTACGGTGGCTATTTTCTGGGATTAATTGAGCTCACGTGGCATGAGCTAAGTAAGCCACTTCACATGAGTTAGAGGCTTACACCTTATGTGTAAGTCTTAGAAACCTTGCATGGCAAGCGTGGCTTGGCAGTAGTGCGTGGCAAGCTCAGCTACCTCACGCTTCATGTTAGGCCACGAGAATGTCTTTTTCATGTCTTGGTACATCTTAGTTGCACAAGGTGCTTCATCCATCAGCTTCCTTTTCAACTCTTCGTTGTCAGGCACACAAGTCCTGCCATGGAATAGTAGTCTTCCATCCTCAGTGATGGAGAAATCTAGTATGTCTGCTATGGTCTCCTTGACACGAACCAAAAATGGATCGTTTGCTTGCTGATCTCTAATCTCGAAAAAAATGTCGGGGTGCACCCTGAGGTTAGCAACCAACACCTGGTCGCTTCTTTGCTCAATGTTATGTCTAGTCTGACAAATTGTTCTAACAATTGCATCTCGCCCATAACTAAACAAGATAAAGATGTTGTTGGATCTCTTATTTTGATGATGTTAACTATGATCCATACAAATGTGGAAATCATCCTTCAATTATAACTAACACCATTTTCCATGTGTAGCTCACAGAAATATTCTCATGATGACAGTGGTGTTGACACAATTCAGATAGTGTGTAACACATAACCCAATTCCAAAGAATATTAACATGAAAGCAAGCCAGTTGTTGTTGGCCCGGCTAGCTTGCAGCTCGATAACCTAAGGGGGGGTGAATAGGTTTTTCTAATTTCTGAAACAGAAATTAAGACAGAAAATTATCACTTGAAAGTTTGGTTAGTTTAGTGTGATAAAGAGTAGCAGTGCGGAAGCAAATAAATAATCACACAAATGAGACAAGGAATTTATCCTAGTTCGGCCCTTCCCATATGGAAGTCCTACGTCCAGTCCCCAAGCAACCTCTTGGGATTTCACTAACCAAGGGTAAAGTCCCCCTCAATGACACAAACACAGCACCCCAGCTGGCTTCTTCTCTTTCACCGGACTCTTCTCTTCTCAGGCAAGAAGGCAGCCCAATTTTTACTGGCTCAGAAGTAAACCTCCTGGTACAAACCCAGTAAGGTTCTGCTAGACACAAACCCCTAGCTAGGTTCTACACTGTATACAGTCCAACATCTGGACAAAAATCTTTCTTAGAAAAGAAAGATCAGACCGAGAGCTATTACAAGTTGAACAATTAAGAACTAGCTCACAGTCACAAAAATCTCCCAAAAAAATTACAATGAGCGTAGAGAGAGAAAATGAAGAGAGAAAAGAATACTTGAAGGCTTGAATGCTTCAGATGCTTGAACACTTCTTCTGGGCTCATGCTCTTTCTCTCTTTTCCTTTGAGTGTATGTGGTGTTCAGGTCCCTCACTGGTTGTACACTCCTTCAAAGATATTCAGGAAGGCTCTCTCTTTCTTTCTTCAGTCTTGCTTCATCTTTTATATGAGAGGCTTTTGAATAGATCCGTTGGAGCTCTTCTAGACGTTGCTGATCTTCTCTTCATTTGTCTTAATCAGACTCTGGTGGTCTTCGAGGTCTGTAAGCATAGAAGAGAGTGTTAGCATAAAAGAGTGTTTATAAGATAACAATGCATGCTACTGTGTTCTGCTATCATGATAAAAATAACAGTTCATATCTTTTTCTGACACGACTCTAAGATTTGTATGCAGCCTTTTTGTCAAAAGATATTTGACTTTTCATTTAAGTGCCAAAAACACTTCAGAGCAAATCGATGTTTAAGTTACTTATCAAATCGTTATACTTATAAGACTTAACAAATCGTTATGAATCTTAACAAATCGATGTGAGAAGCAAATCGTTATGGCACTTATCGAATCGTTGTGAGAACCAAATCATTGTGAGAGCAAATCGTTGTTCTCACTTATGAAATCGTTATGAGAACCAAATCAATATGAGAGCAAATCGTTGTTCTCACTTATGAAATTGTTATGCGAGCAAATCGTTATGAGCCTTAACGAATCGTTTTGAGAACCAAATCGATATGAGAGCAAATCGTTGTTCTCACTTATGAAATCGTTATGCAAGCAAATCGTTATGAGCCTTAACGAATCGTTATGAGAACCAAATCGATATGAGAGCAAATTGTTGTTCTCACTTATGAAATCGTTATGCGAGCAAATCGTTATGAACCTTAACGAATCGTTATGAGAACCAAATCGATGTGAGGGCAAATCGTTGCGCTCACTTATCAAATCGTTGCACGATAAAATCGATGTTTCACTTAACGAATGGTTACACGATCAAATCATTGTGTAACTTATGAAATCGTTGTTAGTGAAATCGATGTGGCACTTTTGAATAGAAATCGATGTATATTGAATGAACATCGATTTAGCATTTTAGTGCGCCTTAAAATAATCATAAATATTGATGAAACAATCTAATCATAAAATTTTTTAGCACCAAATATGAAGGTAATAAAGAGTGGTTCAACAGTTGTGTCGACACAAGTTTAGTGGTGTCGACACATTCCATGTATCCAGCAAGCAGGCAAAGCATAAAAGAGTCAGTGGTGTCGACACATGTGGATGTTGTGTCGACACAGTGCATAAATTCAAGAAGTAGTCAGAAGCCAGTAGTCAGTGGTGTCGACACAGAATGATTGTGTGTCGACACTCACTGTCCCTCCCAGAAGCCAGTTTTGAGGCCAGTAGCCAGTGGTGTCGACACAGGATGATTGTGTGTAGACACTCACTGTCCCTCCCAGAAGCCTATTCTGCAGCCAGTGGATGCGCCTTACCCAAGAGGTACGAAAAATGGTGTACTACTTCACATGCTATGCAGTGCAAATTCGGCACAGAAATGGAATTCTATGAAACCAGTGTCCTGTCGACCGTCTCCGAGTTCCGATGCCAAATTGTGGTCACATAAGCTTTTTTGATATACGAGAGGAAGGCTTTTGCTAGTTCTTTCCCTGAAGTGGTGGGAATAATCCGGAAGGGGTGACTATATCGGCGATGTTTGTGCACCCATATTTACGACTACTAGATGAGTTTTCACGTCGAGTTGAACACAACTTCCGATCGCCATGACAGGCTGACTCCATGTGGTTGCCTTGCAGTGATTCGCGTAATCGAGGGAGACGTTACTACTAAAAATCGGGGAAACGGGGAGATCGTCAGCTAGAATTGCAATTTCGAACTGCAAAATGAAGGTTTTTTGACCTCGAAATGACGTCTTATCGCCTGAGGCAATCAGGGGCAATGAGCGCCTCTGAGTGCCGATTCCGAATTGGGGTCTTATAAGCGATTCCGATAATCGAGCGGAAAGTTATGCCCAGTTGAGCAAAGGGGTGTCCGTATGCGATCGCTTTGGTAGCCGGCAACCACACTCCCGGAGAGGAATTTGGACGCGGACCGGAAATCTCTAAATCCGACCATGTGCCGACCGGTCGACGTGTCGATTCCAAATTGGGGCCTCGCAGGCGGTTCTGATCGCTGGGCGAATAAATATGTGCTTCTTACCCAAGGGGTGCGACAATTAGTGTACTAGTACACACGCTCTGCGGTGCAAATTCGGCCCCAGAACGGAATTCCCCGAAACCAACGTCTTGTCGACCATCTTGAAGTGCCAATTCCGAAATGTGGTCACATAAGCTTTTCCAATACCCGGGCAGAAAGTTATGGCCAGTTCTTTCCCTAAAGGGGTGGGAATAATCCAGAAGGGGTGACTATATCGGCGATGTTTGTGCACCCATATTTACGACCAGGGGAGGAGTTCTCGCGTCGAGTTGAACGCATCTTCCGATCGCCGTCACAAGCTGACTCCATGTGGTTGCCTCGCCAGTGATTCACGTAATCGAGGGAGACGTTACTGCTAAAAAATCGTGGAAACGGGGAGATCTTCAGCTAGAATCACAATTTCGGAGTGCGAAATGAAGGTTTTTTGACCTCGAACCGACGTCTTATCGCCTGATGCAATAAGGGGCGATGAGAGCCTCTGAGTGCAGATTCCAAATTGGAGTCTTGTAAGGGATTCCGATATCCGAGCAGAAAGTTATGCCCGTTTGAGCGAAGGGGTGTCCGTATGTGATCAAATCGGCAGCCCGCGACCACGCTCCCGGAGAGGAAGTTGGGCATCGGATCGGAAATCTCCGAATCTGACCTTCTGTTGACCGGGTCGAAGTGTCGATTCCGAATTGGGGCCTCGCAGGTGGTTCCGATCACCGGGCGAACAAATATCTGCATCTTACCCAAGGGGTGCGAAAAGCGGTGTACTAGTTCACACGCTCTGCGGTGCAAATTCGGCCCCGAAATGGAATTCCGCGAAACCAGTGTCCTGTCGACCATCTCTGAGTGCCGATGCCAAATTGTGGTCACATAAGCTTTTCCGATATACAAGAGGAAGGTTTTTGCTAGTTCTTTCCCTGAAGCGGTGGGAATAATCCGGAAGGTGTGACTATATCGGCGATGTTTGTGCACCCATATTTACGACCAGTGGATGAGTTCTCACACCGAGTTGAACACAACTTCCGATCGCCTTGACAGGCCGACTCTGTGTGGTTGCCTCGCCAGTGATTCGCGTAATCGAGGGAGACGTTACTGCTAGAAAACCATGGAAATGGGGAGATCGTCAGTTGGAATCGCAATTTTAGACTGCAAAATGAAGGTTTTTTGACCCCGAAATGACGTCTTATCGCTTGAGGAAATATGGGACGACGAGCGCCTCTGAGTGCCGATTCTGAATTGGGGTGTTATAAGCGATTCCGATAACCGAGCGGAAAGTTATGCACAGTTGAGCAAAGGGGTATCCGTATGCGATCGCGTCAGCAGCCTGCAACCACGCTCCCAGAGAGGAATTTGGGCATGGACCAGAAATCTCTGAATCTGACCATGTGCCGACTGGGTCGACGTGTCGATTCTGAATTGGGGCCTCGCAGGTGGTTGTGATCGCCGGGCGAACAAATATGTGCTTCTTACCCAAGGGGTGCGACAATTGGTGTACTAGTACACACACTCTGCGGTGCAAATTCGGCCCAAGAACGGAATTCCCCGAAACTAACATCCTGTCGACCGTCTCAGAGTGCCGATTTCGAATTGTGATCAGGAAATCATCGAATCCGACCTTATGTCGACCGGGTCGAAGTGTCGATCCGAATTGGTGCCTCGCGAGCAGTTCCGATCACCGGGCGAACAAATATTTGTGTCTTACCCAAGGGGTACGGAAAAGGTGTACTAGTACACACGCTCTGCGGTGCAAATTCATCCCCGAAATGGAAGTCCACGAAACTAGCGTCATGTTGGCTGTCTCGGAGTGCCGATTCCGAATTGTGGTCACATAAGCTTTTCCGATACCTGGGCAAAAGGTTTTGGCCAGTTCTTTCCCTAAAGCGGTAGGAATAATCCAGAAAGGGTGACTATATCGGTGATGTTTGTGCACCCATATTCACGACCTGGGGAGGAAATCTCGAGCAGAGTTGAACAGAACTTTCGATCGCCGTGATAGGCCGACTTCATGTGGTTGCCTCACATGTGATTCGCGTAATTGAGGGAGACGTTACTGGAAGAAAATCGTGGAACTGGGAGATCGTCAGTTGGAATCACATTTTCAGATTGCGAAACGAACCACAAAATGACGTCTTATCGCCTAAGGCAATAAGAGGCGATGAGCGCCTCTGAGTGCCGATTCCGAATTGCGGTCTTATAAACGATTTCGATAACCGAGCGGAAAGTTATGTCCTGTTGAGCGAAGGGGTGTCCGTATGCGATCGCATCGGTAGCCCACAACCACACTCCCAGAGAGGAATTTGGATGCCGAACCGGAAATCTCCCAATCCCACCTTGTGCCGACCGGGTCGAAGTGTTGATTCCAAATTGGGGAATCGCAAGTGGTTCTGATCTCCAGGCGAACAAATATCTGCATCTTATCCAAGGGGTGCGACGATTGGTCTGCTAGTACACACGCTCTGCGGTGCAAATTCGGCCCCAGAACGAAATTCCCGAAACTAGCATCCTGTCGACCGTCTTGGAGTGTCGATTACGAATTGTAGTCATAAAAGCTTTTCCAATGCCCGTGCGGAAAGTTATGGCCAGTTCTTTCCCTAAAGGGGTGGGAATAATCCAGAAGGGGTGACTATATCGGTGATGTTTATGCACCCATATTTACGACCAGGGGAGGAGTTCTCGCGTCGAGTTGAACGCATCTTCCGATCGCCGTCAATAGCCGACTCCATGTGGTTGCCTCACCAGTGATTCGCGTAATCGAGGGAGACGTTACTGCTAGAAAATCGTTGAAACGGGGAGATCGTCAGCTAGAATCGCAATTTTGGAGTGTGAAACAAAGGTTTTTCGACACTGAAATGAATCTTATCGCTTGAGGCAGTTAGGGAAGACGAGCGCCTCTGAGTGCCGATTCCGAATTGGGGTTTTATAAGCAATTCCGATAACCAAGTAGAAAGTTATGCCCGTTTGAGCGAAGGGGTGTCTGTATGCGATAACATCGGCAGCCCGCGACCACGCTCCCGGAGAGGAAGTTGGGCGCCGGACTAGAAATCTCTGAATCTGACTTTGTGTCGAACGGGTCGAAGTGTCAATTCCGAATTCGGGCCTCGCGGACGGTTCCGATCACCGGGCAAACAAATATCTGCGTCTTACCCAAGCGGTGCGAAAAACGGTGTACTAGTTCACACGCTCTGCGGAGCAAATTCGGCCCCAAAATAGAATTCAGCGAAACCAGTGTCCTGTCGACCGTCTCGGAGTGCCGATTCCGAATTGTTGTGACATAAGTTTTTTCAAAACCCGGGCGGAAAGTTTTGGCCAGTTCTTTCCTGAAGGGTAGGAATAATCCGCAAGGGGTGACTATATCGGTGATGTTTGTGCGCCAATATTTACGACCAATGGAGGAGTTCTCGCACCGAGTTGAACACAACTACCGCTCGCCGTCACAGGCCGACTCTGTGTGGTTGCCTCGCTAGTGATTCACGTAATCAAGGGATACGTTACTGCTTGAAAATCGTGGAAACGGGGAGATCGTTAGCTGGAATGACAATTTTGGAGTGCAAAACGAAGGTTTTTCGACCCCGAAACGATGTCTTATCGATGTGGCAGTAATGTGCTATGAGCGCTCTAAGTGCCGATTCCGAATTTGGGTCTTATAAGGATTCTGATATTCGAGGCAAAGTTTTGCCCATTGAGCGAAGGGGTGTCCGTTTGCGATCGCATCGGCACCTCGCACCACGCTCCGAAGAGATTGGGCGCCGAACCGGAAATCTGAATCCGACATTGTGTGACCGGGCGAAGTTTCGATTCCGAAATTGGGATCGGGGCTGTTCAGATCACCGGGCGAATAAATAATATCTCCGTCTTGATGACCAAACTGTCCCCATATATAAATTACTTCACTTATTTATATATATTAATTTTGATGATTAACAAAATAGTACTAATGAATTACTTGAGCCTTGAGGACAGGAAATAAAAGCAAAAGAAAGTTCAAAGACAATCAGGTAAGACTCTCAATTCATAAGTATTATGATCGATTTCCTTTCTGACCAAATTGCAAACAAATCGATACCATAACGATTGCTTTAGACTTCATAACGATTTGTTATCATAACGATTTCCCTTCTGGCTGAAAAGTCATGTTGTTTCAATCAAGTCGATGCCATAACGACTTCATAAGTCATCGTAACGATTCCTTTAGAACTCGTAACGACTTGCTTGTCATAACGACTTCATAAGTCATCGTAACGATTCCCTTAGAACTCGTAACGACTTGCTTGTCATAACGACTTCATAAGTCATCGTAACGATTCCTTTAGAACTCGTAACGACTTGCTTGTCATAACGACTTCATAAGTCATCGTAACGATTTCTTTAGAAAGCGTAACGACTTGCTTGTCACAACGACTCTATAAGTCATCGCAACGATTTCTTTAGAAAGCGTAACGACTTGCTTGTCATATCGATTCTATAAGTATCATAACGATTTCTTTAGAACTCGCAAGACTTGTCATCAAACGATTCTATAAGTATCATAACGATTTCTTTAGAACTCGCAACGACTTGTTCGCCGTAACGATTCTATAAGTATTCATAACGATTTCTTTAGAACTCGCAACGACTTGCTCGCCGTAACGATTCCACAGTTATCATAACGATTTCTTTAGAGCTCATAACGACTTGATAAGTGTTCACAACGATTTACATCGTATAACGATTTGTTAAGTGTTTCACAAATTTCTCCTGTGTCATAACGACTTGGCCAATCTGACTTGTTCATAACGATTTCATAAGTCATATAGCCATCGATTTCATATCTTGATATCTTATTCATCTTAAAAGCGTTGACTAGTCAAAGTCCACGTAGACATCTCCCTGACGCTTTTGCATTTATGAGATCTGAACGTATCTCTGCATGCATGCAGACCATATCATCCCTATCGTGCCTACTCTGAATACGTCTTTTATACTTAAGCTATTTGCATTACTATTCTCATGACTGTTGCTACTGACGTTGACTGACATCAGAGACAGCTTAGCTGTCTGCTATTTGAGATTGACATTTGTGCAGACCTCTGAACTAGCTTCATGGTACAACGTTAGACAAAATAGAAGCCAACGGATATTTCTGAAGATCTCATCTCTTTGCGTGCTCAAGTGATCAAAAGACTGTTGACTGGAAGCTTCCAAGACTCCAGATATCATTCAGTCTAACGACTACTCAAAAGAGAGACAACGGACACTTCAACGTCTACATTTCAAATTGAAGATATAAATCCAAGTCAGATGAACAGAAGACAAAACAACGTTGAGGAAAAACATTCAAATTCTTCTGAAGAAAGTTTTAGAGCAAAAAACTTCATTCCTCTTAGCTTTTGCTCCTTTGCTCTCTACTAGCTTGTGAAAGATCATTTGAAGAGAGCTTGTGTAGTTCTGAGAGTGAGCTTAGATTTAGATTCTTTGCTCTCAGTGCTAGGTCCTTCAGATCATCGCTTGTTGCAGTTTGATCTAGGGGCTTGTCTTACAAACCTCTCTGTGTGTTGTTCCCTTCTGGTGTGAAGGAAGACCTGGTGGTATCCAGGTGTTGTTCCCTTCTGGTGTGAAGGAAGACCTGGTGGTATCCAGGGTGTGTTCCCTTCTGGTGTGAAGGAAGACCTGGTGGTATCCAGGGTGTTGTTCCCTTCGGGTGTGAAGGAAGACCAGCTAAGCTGGGTGTTGTTGTGTCCTTAAGGGGGACTGTACCCTTGATTAGTGAAATCCTGAGGTATTGCTCAGGGACTGGACGTAGGTCTCCTGTGGAAAGGAGTTCCGAACCAGGATAAAATCCTTCTGTCTTGTGGTTGTATTTTGTGTGATTGCTATCTCACTTCCTCTAACTCTAACCTTCATTTGAGTTGTTGTGTAATCTTTTAGTGAACAGGTATTCATCAAAGATCAAATTTTTAATAACCCATTCACCCCCCCCCTCTGGGCTAGCTAGCTGGGCAACAAGTGGTATCAGAGCGAGTCTCTTCGACAAAGAAGAAGATCCAACGATCTGAAGAGTAAAGATCAATGGCAGCCCAAGGCTTCGAAGGTCAGTCAGTCAACAGACCCCCGTGTTTGATGGTGAAGATTATCCGTATTGGAAGACCAGAATGGAATATTTTCTACAAGGCCACGACTATCAAATCTGGTCGATAGTAGAAGAAGGTGACCTGGTTGTCACAAATGAGAAAGCTCAATGGACAGATGAAGACAGAAAGAAAATCTCCTTGAACTGTAAAGCCAAGAGCATTTTATGTTGTGCTCTAAGCAAGAAGGAGTTTAACAGAGTCTCAGCCTGCAAATCCTCCATGGAAATGTGGGAAAAGCTAAGGATTACATACGAAGGTACAGATAAAGTAAAGGAGACAAGAATCGACATTCTTGTCACTCAGTATGAGAGATTTCAAATGCAGTCAGGTGAGTCAATCACCCAGATGTTCAGTCGATTCACTGACATCACCAATGGTTTAGCCAGTCTAGGAAAGTCCTATGAGATTGCAGATATGGTAAGAAAGATTCTCAGATCCTTGCCATCTTCATGGACACCAAAGGTCACAGCTATTGAAGAAGCTAATGATCTTAAGAGAATGTCAGTAGAAAAGCTCATCGGGTCCCTCATGGCCATGAGATCAACATGGAAAGGCTAGGAGAATCATCTAGCAGAAAGAAGCACTCCAATGCTTTGAAAGCAGAAGAAGAGTCATCAGAAGCAAGCTCCAGCGGGAGTGAGGAAGACAGCGAAAATGAAGAAGCAATGCTCTCTAAGAGATTGCAGCACATCCTGGCCAAGAAGAAGAAATTTCAATCCGGCAGAAGGTACTTTAAGAAAAATAAAGACTTCAAAAGATCAGATGGCAAAGAAATGAAGAAAGGAGAGACCATCTGTTATGAATGCAAGAAGCCTGGACATATCAAGGCAGATTGTCCAATGCTAAAGAAAAATGATCACAAGAAGAAGGATAGCTTCAAGAAGTTCAGAAGATACAAGAAAAAGGCAATGGCAGCTGCTTGGGAGAACAGCAGTGACTCAGACAGTGAGTCAAGCTCAAGCAGTGATGAAGAAGAAGCCAACCTGGCTCTCATGGCCAACATCGAAGAAAAGGTAACCTCTGACTCTTCTTTCGATTCTTGTAATAATTCTGATTCAGATTCTGACAATTTGGAAAGCGCCTTTAATGAACTTTACGACAAATATAAAGAGGGTCTAAATTACTTAAGATTAGTAAGAAGAATAATACATGCTTAGAAAACACTAACTCAGACTTAAAAACAGAAAACGAAGAACTAGAGAAGCAATTAATCGAACTAAAAAGAAGAAATGAATTGTTGTGTGAAGACTTAAAAGTTAAGAATAAACAAATAACAAAATTAGAAAAAAAAGAAAGTGTAGATGAATTAAGAAAAAAATTAAAAATCTAAATGAAGAGAATGAGAAATTAGCAAGCACATTAGAAAAATTTACAAATGGTAAGAATCCCTAATATTAAAAGGGCTAGACGCTCAGGCAAGAGAAAAGATGGTGTAGGCTACACACCACCTGAAAATGCAGAAACTATAATTCCACCTAAGGTGTATCCAACTCCAAGATTTGTTCCTGAGGAAAATACAGCCTATAAAGCTAATTTTAAGTATATTGAAAGAGTAACAACAACATCATGTTGTAGTCACTGTAATAAGCTAGGTCATCTAAAATCCACCTGTCCAACAAGACATAAGAAGTGGATAATGAAAGTAAGAAGTAATGATACTGACCCATCAGGACCCAAAAGAACTTGGGTACCTAAAGCTTGATGTCTTAATTTCAGGTTAATCCTCGAGCATCCAAATGGTATTTGGATAGTGGGTGTTCAAGGCACATGACAGGAAACCTGAAGCTGTTTTCCCATCTCCAAGCTGAAGAAGGAACAGTCACTTATGGAGATAATGGTAAAGGAACTGTAGTAGGCAGTGGATCAGTAAATAGCAAAGGAAAAACAGTCATAGAAGATGTGCTATTAGTCAAAGGATTAAAGCACAACCTCATCAGTATAAGTCAGCTGTGTGATAGAGGTCATCAAATCAAGTTTCAAGAATCAAAGTGCAGCATACTAAAGGATGGAGCAGTCATCTTTGAAGCAAATAGAGAGAGAAGAATCTGTACGTGCTCTACCTTGAAGAACTCAAAGAGCAAAATGTGTGTCTGGCAGCCAGCAAAGACAAATCAACTGAGCTGTGGCACAGAAGACTAGGCCACTGCAGCTTGGACGGATTGAACAAGCTCAGAAAAAGGAATCTTGTGGAAGGTCTACCTAAAGTCAATGGTAAATTGGAAAGTGTTTGTAGACCCTGTGCTAAGGGAAAGCACACAAAGAGTTCCTTCAAGTCAAAGACAGTGGTGACTACCTCAAAACCCTTAGAGCTCCTACATATGGATCTATTTGGACCAATGAGGACTATCAGTCTTGGAGGAAAGAATTTTGGATTTGTCATAGTAGATGACTACTCAAGATTCACATGGGTATCATTCTTAGAGCATAAAGATGATAGTTTGATGATAATTTTGTCAGTTTCAGTAAGAAGGTCCAGAAAGATCAGAAGTTCAGTATTGTGTCCATTCGATCAGACCATGGTGGTGAGTTCCAAAATGAAAAGTTTGCTAGATTCTGTGATGATCAAGGAATTCAGCATAATTTCTCAGCACCAAGGACACCACAGCAAAATGGTATAGCTGAGAGGAAGAACAGAACTCTCTTGGATATGGCAAGAACCATGCTCTCTGAATATGAGCTACCAAGATATTTTTGGGCTGAAGCAGTCAACACAGCCAGTTACATTGTCAACCGTGTAATGATCAGGCCAATACTGAAGAAGACTGCATATGAGTTGTTCAAAGGAAAGAAGCCAAAGATAAGTCATTTCAGAATCTTTGGATGTCCTTGCTTTATTCACAACAACGGAAAAAGGGACATTGGTAAGTTGGATGCCAAGTCAGATGAAGGCATCTTTATGGGGTATACTTCTAAACCCAGAGGCTATAGAGTTTTCAATAAACGCTCACTATTAATTGAACAAACTGTGCATGTTATTTTTGATGAAACTAACCCTTCCTTGAGAAAGGAAGTAGATAGTGATAATGATGATGCAGATGAACTGTCCAAAAGCTTAAAGATACATCAATTGAGGACAAGGATGATCCACCTCTGGAAGAATTACAACAAGAAGAAATTACTCATGAAAATCTTCCAAAGGAATGGAGATACAAGAAAGATCACCCACTTGAGAATATCATTGGTGATCCATCCATAGGGGTAAGAACAAGAGGTAATGTAATCCCTTGTGATTATTTAGCCTTGTTTCTCAGATAGAGCCTAAGACAGTCAATGAAGCTTTAACTGATGAATCTTGGATAATAGCCATGCAAGATGAATTAAATCAATTCAAGAGAAACCAAGTATGGTCACTTGTTCCTAGACCATCAGATCATCCAGTTATTGGCACCAAATGGGTGTTCAGAAACAAATTGGATGAAACTGGTGCAATCCTAAGAAACAAGGCCAGATTGGTAGCTCAGGGCTATTCTCAAGAGGAAGGCATAGATTTCGATGAAACCTATGCACCTGTAGCTAGACTTGAGGCTATTAGAATCTTACTTGCATATGCATCAGCTCTAAACTTGACACTATTTCAAATGGATGTTAAATCAGCATTCTTAAATGGTTTTATAAAAGAGGAAGTGTATGTTGAACAACCTCCAGGTTTTGATGACACCGAATTCCTAATCATGTTTTCAAACTCCATAAGGCTTTATATGGTTTAAAACAAGCACCTAGAGCCTGGTATGAAAGACTTAGCTCTTTTCTGTTAAATCATGGTTTCAATAGAGGCAAAGTAGATAGCACATTATTCATAAAGTCAAAGGTCAATCACATACTATTAGTTCAAATCTATGTAGATGATATCATTTTTGGTTCTACTGACAACTCTCTTTGCAAGTATTTTGAGAAGCTTATGCAGGGAGAATTGAAATGAGTATGATGGGGGAGCTAAACTACCTTTGGATTGCAAGTTAAGCAAGGGAAGGAAGGCACCCACATCTGTCAAGCCAAATACACCAAGGAACTCCTGAAGAAGTTTGGATTCGATAATGCCAAACCACTGTCAACTCCAATGAGTACATCAACCAGAATGGACAGTGATCAAAATGGTAAAAAGGTAGATCAAAAGAACTATAGAGGTATGATAGGGTCTTTACTTTATTTAACAGCAAGTAGACCAGACATCTTGTTTGTGTTAGTGTATGCATGTGTGCTAGGTATCAAGCAGACCCTAGAGAATCACACCTAATTTCTGTAAAAGAATATTTAGATATTTAGCTAGAACTCATGATTTAGGTCTTTGGTATCCAAAATCATGTGAAATAGATTTAGTAGGATATTCTGATGCTGACTATGCTGGATGCAAGATAGATAGAAAAAGCACCAGTGGTTGTTGTCAATTTTTGCAGGATGTTTGATATCATGGTCTTCAAAGAAACAAAACTCAGTGGCACTATCAACAGCTGAAGCTGAATATGTAGCTGCTGGAAGTTGCTGTACACAACTCCTTTGGATAAAGCAACAACTTGAAGACTTTGGATTAAAATCAAATCAATTCCATTGCTGTGTGACAACACCAGTGCCATTAATCTGACCAAGAATCCAGTTCAGCACTCGAGGACAAAACATATTGAGGTTAGATATCATTTTATTCGTGATCATGTTGCAAATGGAAATATAGAAATATCCTTTATTGATACAAATAGCCAACTAGCAGATATCTTCACAAAAGCCCTACCTGAAGAGAGATTTACATCTCTTAGAAGGGAATTAGGGATGTGCAATTTGTGAAAAGATTCCTGTATTTAAATGGCATATAAATTTTTTAGAATAAATGAAAATTTTCTCTCTCTCTCACTTTAAGCAAAACTCAGTCTATTTACTCTTCCTTGACCGCTATTATGTTAAAAGCAGTTTGACTTGTCAAACCCTTTTGTCGCCTTGTGCCGTTACCGCCTTTTGGCGCTTCCTATTTTCGATAAAATAATTCTAATTAGTCAAATCGTTCTGGGAACGACTCATCTTCTACCTTTACCCTTTCTCCTTTATCTATTCACCCAAAGACGATGCCCTAACGATTCCGGCATCGACTCTCTGCAAGATTTGAAGCTTTCCCCTCTTCCCGCGAAGAATCCCTCGGGGGCTTCCATCTCTTCCATCATCTCCTTCTCCAGAACAGCTTTTCCTCTCTACTCATGGCCGCTCCGATGATCTCCGGAAGTGTAGGGGGCTACAGTGCTGAGTACCTGTCCGCAGAACAGCAGGAAAGGTTCACCTTCGTGAAGACAAAGGTATGCGGAAACAAGGCAGTGGATGTTCAAAATCTCGAGAAGAATGGCATGGGAAGTATAGCAGAAACTCTAAGAAGGATGCAGTGGATGGAAATTGCCACTTTCACCGAGGTAAGCTACCCGACCTGGTGAAAGCATTTTATGTGTGCTTAAGATCAGAGGCAGATGGGTCCCTTGTATCATCGGTAAAGGGAATCCAAATTAAAGTCGATGATGAGTGTTGCACATGTTGTTGGAGTGAAGACGTCTGGATTCAGTGGGGTTCACTCAGTGAACGATGAAGCAAAAGGCCTTGGCATTATAGGTCCAGGGTTTAGGCTAAGAGACGGAAGTTGGATATTAATCAGATGAATGCATACAACCGTCTTCTTCATTTCATTATCTGTCAAATTTTGGTTCCTCGCAGTGCCACCTTCTCAACGTGCACCAGGGCAGATTCTGATATGATGTTTGGGCAATTCAACAAAAGGAAATTAATATGGCGCAAGTCATGTTGGAAAGGATGAATTTTGCCAGAGATCAAATATGGGATACAAAAAGTAAGTTAAATGTCTCATTGCCCTATGCTCATCTACTTACAAAGGTTTTCAAACACTTTGGAATAGACTTATCTGGGGCAGTTGTGGAGAAGATGGGCCAGTGTATAAGGTCCAGAAATCTCAAGAAAAGTGGTTTCTCTGTAGTTGAAGGTATATGGTCTAAGACCACTGTGGCCGAGGGAGAGGCCATAATTGGTGATGTAGAAATTCCTGATGTTCAGGAAATGGCAGTAGTAGTAGCAGCATCACTCCATAAGCAGCAGGCAGTAGCAGCAGCAGAGCAGCAGCAAGCAGAAGAGTCAGTAGCAGAGCAGCAAGCAGCTCAGTCAGCAGCAGAGCAGCAGGCTGTAGCACCAGCATTTCAGCCAGAATCTTTTACAGCTTCAGTAGTTGAGGAGGAAGTGGCAGATAAAGCCAGTGATTCGCCAACCTCAATCATTGGATCAATTCTTAGGAATTTAGTTGAATCAGCTCTCTCCTCGCAAATGGCCTCACAGTCTGGTGAAATTGAAATGGAAGAAGCTGTGGCAGAAGGCCACATTGAAGAATCAATTCCTGTGGAGCAGTCCAGTGCTCCAGTAGATCCAGTTGAAGAGGAAGCTCCTGCTCAGGGGGAGCAAATGGAAGTTGAAGAGGAAGCTCCTGCTCAGGGGGAGCAGTCTATTGAAGAACCAGCACTTCAAAGGAAAGGCAAAAGGATAGTTCACAGAAAACTCAGAAAGAGCCACAGGAAAGTCAACCTGAACCCGGTTTTGGAATTATTGAAGGCTCAGGGAGAAATTTTGTCAGCAGTGCAGTCCAGTGTGCAAGGGATACTTGCTAGTCAAGCTTCGACCACCTCTGAGCTCTCTTCTGTCAGAAATGCAATGAAGTGGTTTAATAAAGAAATGTCTGATATGAAGTCGATGCTAGCAGGTCTTTCAAGGTCAAGTGGAGTTTCTCCTGCAGCTACTCAGAGCAGACCAGCTGCTGTTCCTCGGCCAGCAGGGCCATCAGCTCAAGCATCAGGGCCACCAGGGCCATCTGTGCAAGCTTCAGGGTCATCAGGACCCTCTTCAGTTGTCAGAGAAGGTCAAAGCAAAGGGAAAGAGCCCATGACAGCTACAAAGGCCCCTGACACTTCTACCCTTGCAACTCCAACCCTCTCCTCACCTTCATCTCCTTCTACAGCCCCTCCTGCTCCACCACTGTTAACACCTGTGCCTCGCACCCAACCATCTTCCTCTCTCATTTCATCTCAACCCTCCTTCTCTCCACTCCTTCTCACACCTCAGCTCCATCATCATTCAATTCAAACCTTCACCACCTCTTCCTTCAATCCCAAACACCTGTTCTATCCTCCTACTCCTCCTTCCTCTGTCACTATCATTCCGGAAAAACCTTACTACTTGGTGTCTTTGACACAAATCTGCCGGATGCTTTTGAGAAAAATATCCTTATCACCATTCTCTCCACTGCCACTCATATCCACAGGACTGATCCTCCCAGTCCTGCCAAGAAAAAGAGGAAACAATCATCCTCTGTCAGCATCTCCTCCTCACCATTATTCCTCCTCTTTGGTACTCTCTTACCCTTGAACCTCAGAGAAGATTCCTCTATAAGGAATATGTTCAAAAGTGCATCCTCTCCACCATCTATGGTATTCCTTTCATCAACCTATCTGAGCACTGAACATTGTTCTTCCTCTTACCCAGCTGTCCCACCCCAAAAATCCAAAATCTTTGAGGGCACTGAGTTCAAGACTGAAGATCAGTGGGCCAATGTCAAGGGCACAAAGCTCTATACAGCAAATATTTGACTGCCAGGGCAGAATCTCTTACCCATCGAGCTCATCCACTCACTCTTCTGAGTGGTTCATTATTCAGCATAAGAACTCTTGGGGACCCTTTATTTTGAAAGAGATTCGTATTGCCAAGAATTTTCAGCTGTACAGTGATTTTGCTATTTGAACAAGCTGCCTGAAGTTCAGTTCTACCAATTTCATTCAGCCTTAGTGATGTTGAGAACAGAACGTCCAGTAAATCTTCCCTTCTCAGTGGACTTTGCCAATCTCCAAGTTGACTCTCCAGTTCTTCTGCCAAAGCTACACTCTTTAGTGTTTGACTCCGATGCTGGATCCCATGCACTGGATATGTTTGCTAGGCAGATGGGCCGTTTGTCAGCCAAGTTGGGCAGATTACCCTCCTTCCTGCGGTTCATTTTCAGAGAATATCACTCTGGCCGCATCTCTTCCCAAACTTTGGCCCCACTCATTTCTGAATGTGAAAGGCTTACCCCCACCTTATGGGAAACTCTACAAGGAACCCCACCTTCAGTTGCAGGCCATCAACAGTTCCTTGGTTCGTCAAGCTAAGCCCATTCTCTCAGCCGAAGCCTTCATGGATCTCAACTCCATAAATCCAATTCAAGAAATCTATGTTCAGTGGGCAGCCAGGTATACAACCTTCTATGCTCTGAAGCAGGATCTGCTTGATCAGAAGATTCTCTATCCAATCTCTCTGGATAGATTTCTCCATCGTGCCAGCTTTGGAAAGAGCACTTACTTCAGATTCATCTTGGACCCCCATCAGTATGAGTATTCCTGGAAAAGCAACGGCAACTTTACATTCAAAGGGCCATTCCATCCATGGGTCCTAATTTTTCAGTTGCTTCTGGAGTTTTCCAACAGATTTTTGAAGATCTTGAGATCAAGGCATGGGCTGTCATCTCACAGCATGCCTCTTTGTTGTCTCCTATGTACTATCTTCCTCCCACTTAATACAATGATTTCTCTCTTCTTTGTCTCATAGACTATCTTTTTGCTTATTGACAAAATGGGGGGGAGAAAACTAAAGTATTCTGAAAAACATGTTTGTGTTGTATGATGTTTAGTATATTTTGTCATCATCAAAAAGGGGGAGATTGATGACCAAACTGTCCCCATATATAAATTACTTCACTTATTTATATATATTAATTTTGATGATTAACAAAATAGTACTAATGAATTACTTGAGCTTGAGGACAGGAAATAAAAGCAAAAGAAAGTTCAAAGACAATCAGGTAAGACTCTCAATTTATAAGTATTATGATCGATTTCCTTTCTGACCAAATTGCAAACAAATCGATACCATAACGATTGCTTTAGACTTCATAACGATTTGTTATCATAACGTTCCCTTCTGGCTGAAAAGTCATGTTGTTTCAATCAAGTCGATGCCATAACGACTTCATAAGTCATCGTAACGATTCCTTTAGAACTCGTAACGACTTGCTTGTCATAACGACTTCATAAGTCATCGTAACGATCCTTTAGAACTCGTAACGACTTGCTTGTCATAACGACTTCATAAGTCATCGTAACGATTCCTTTAGAACTCGTAACGACTTGCTTGTCATAACGACTTCATAAGTCATCGTAACGATTTCTTTAGAAGGTAACGACTTGCTTGTCATAACGACTCTATAAGTCATCGCAACGATTTCTTTAGAAAGCGTAACGACTTGCTTGTCATAACGATTCTATAAGTATTCTAACGATTTCTTTAGAACTCGCAACGACTTGTTGCCGTACGATTCTATAAGTATTCATAACGATTTCTTTAGAACTCGCAACGACTTTTCGCCGTAACGATTCTATAAGTATAACGATTTCTTTAGAACTCGCAACGACTTGCTCGCCGTAACGATTCCACAGTTATCATAACGATTTCTTTAGAGCTCATAACGACTTGATAAGTGTTCACAACGATTTACATCGTATAACGATTTGTTAAGTGTTTCACAACGATTTCTCCGTGTCATAACGACTTGGCCAATCTGACTTGTTCATAACGATTTCATAAGTCATATAGCCATCGATTTCATATCTTGATATCTTATTCATCTTAAAAGCGTTGACTAGTCAAAGTCCACGTAGACATCTCCCTGACGCTTTTGCATTTATGAGATCTGAACGTATCTCTGCATGCATGCAGACCATATCATCCCTTATCGTGCCTACTCTGAATACGTCTTTTATACTTAAGCTATTTTGCTTACTATTCTCATGACTGTTGCTACTGACGTTGACTGACATCAGAGACAGCTTAGCTGTCTGCTATTTGAGATCGACATTTGTGCAGACCTCTGAACTAGCTTCATGGTACAACGTTAGACAAAATAGAAGCCAACGGATATTCTGAAGATCTCATCTCTTTGCGTGCTCAAGTGATCAAAAGACTGTTGACTGGAAGCTTCCAAGACTCCAGATATCATTCAGTCTAACGACTACTCAAAAGAGAGACAACGGACACTTCAACGTCTACATTTCAAATTGAAGATATAAATCCAAGTCAGATGAACAGAAGACAAAAACGTTGAGGAAAAACATTCAAATTCTTCTGAAGAAAGTTTTAGAGCAAAACTTCATTCCTCTTAGCTTTGCCTTTGCTCTCTACTAGCTTGTGAAAGATCATTTGAAGAGAGCTTGTGTAGTTCTGAGAGTGAGCTAGATTTAGATTCTTTGCTCTCAGTGCTAGGTCCTTCAGATCATCGCTTGTTGCAGTTTGATCTAGGGGCTTGTCTTACAAACCTCTCTGTGTGTTGTTCCCTTCTGGTGTGAAGGAAGACCTGGTGGTATCCAGGGTGTTGTTCCTTCTGGTGTGAAGGAAGACCTGGTGGTATCCAGGGTGTTGTTCCCTTCGGGTGTGAAGGAAGACCAGCTAAGCTGGGTGTTGTTGTGTCCTTAAGGGGGACTGTACCCTTGATTAGTGAAATCCTGAGGTATTGCTCAGGGACTGGACGTAGGTCTCCTGTGGAAAGGAGTTCCGAACCAGGATAAAATCCTTCTGTCTTGTGGTTGTATTTTGTGTGATTGCTATCTCATTCCTCTAACTCTAACCTTCATTTGAGTTGTTGTGTAATCTTTTAGTGAACAGGTATTCATCAAAGATCAAATTTTTAATAACCCATTCACCCCCCCCCCTCTGGGCTAGCTAGCTGGGCAACACGTCTTACGCAAGAGGTTCGAAAAATGGTTGTACTAGTACACACGCTTTGCGGTTCAAATCAGCTGAAACTATAGCCGCAAAACACATCCTTCGAGCGGGTCTCGGAGTGACGATTCTGAATTATGGTCATATAAGCTTTCCAATACCTGGGCGGAAAGTTATGGCCAGTTCTTTCCTTGGGGTGGGAATAATCAGAAGGGTGTCTATATCAGCGATGTTTGCGCACCCATAATTACAACCAGGAGAGGAGTTCCGCGCCGAGTTGAAACAACTTCCAGTCGCCATGATAGGTCAACTCCGTGTCGTGCCTCGCTAGTGATTCGCGTATCGAGGGAGACGTACTGCTAGAAAATCATGGAAATAAGAGATTGTCAGCTGGAATCGCAATTTGGGAGTGCGAAATGAAGGTTTTTGTTTTCGACCAAACTGATGTCTTATCGCCTGAGACAGCAAGGGGCGACGAGAGCTCTGAGTGCAGATTTCGAATGGGGTCTTATAAGGGATTCCGATATCCGAGTAGAAAGTTATGCCCGTTTGAGCGAAGGGGTGTCTGTATGCAATCACATCGGCTGCCAACGACCCCGCTCTCGGAGAGGAAGTTGGGCGCCGGACCGAAAATCTCCGAATTCGACCTTCTATCGACCGGGTCGAAGTGTCGATTCTGAATTGGGGCATCACGGGCGGTTCCAATCACCGGGCGAACAAATATCTGTGTCTTACCCAAGGGGTACGGAAAATGGTGTACTAGTACACACGCTCTGCGGTGCAAATTCGTCCCCAAAATGGAAGTCCGCGAAATTAGCGTCTTGTTGACTGTCTCGGAGTGCCGATTCTGAATTGTGGTCACATAAGCTATTCTGATACCTGGGCAGAAGGTTTTGGCCAGTTCTTTCCCTGAAGCGGTGGGAATAATCCAGAAAGGGTGACTATATCGGTGATGTTTGTGCACCCATATTCACGACCTGGGGAGAAAATCTCGCGCAGAGTTGAACAGAACTTCCGATCACCGTGATAGGTCGACTTCATGTGGTTGCCTCACATGTGATTCGCGTAATTGAGGGAGACGTTACTGGTAGAAAATCGTGGAACTGGGAGATCGTTAGTTGGAATCGCAATTTCAGAGTGCGAAACGAAGATTTTTCAACCATGAAATGACGTCTTATCGCCTAAGGCAATAAGAGGCGATGAGCGCCTCTGAGTGCCGATTCCGAATTGTGTCTTATAAACGATTCTAATAACAGAGTGAAACGTTATGCCCGGGTGAGCGAAGGGGTGTCCGTATGCGATCGCATTGGTAGCCCGCAACCACGCTCCCAGAGAGGAATTTTGGCGCCGGACCGGAAATCTCCCAATCCCACCTTGTGCCGACTGGTCGAAGTGTCGATTCCAAATTGGGGCCTCGCAAGCGGTTCTGATCGTCGAGCGAATAAATATTTGCATCTTATCCAAGGGGTACGAAAATTGGTGTGCTTGTACACACACTCTACGGTGCAAATTCGGCCCCAGAACAGAATTCCCCGAAACTATCGTCCTGTCGATCGTCTCGAAGTGTCGATTACAAATTGTGGCCACATAAGCTTTTCCAATGCCCGGGCAGAAAGTTATGGCCAATTCTTTCCCTGAAGGGGTGCGAATAATCCGGAAGGGGTGACTATATCGGCGATGTTTGTGCACCTATATTTATGACCAAGGGAGGAGTTCTCGCGCCAGCTGAACACATCTTCCGGTCGCCGTCACAGGCCGACTCCGTGTGGTTGCCTCGCCACCGATTCGCGTAATCGAGGGTGACGTTACTGCTAGAAAATCGTTGAAACGGGGAGATCGTCAGCTAGATTTGCAATATCAGAGTGCGAAACGGAGGTTTTTCGACCCCGACATCTTATTGCTTGGGCAGTAAGGGGCGATGAGCGCCTCTGAGTGCCGATTACGAATTGGGGTTTTATAAGTGATTCTGATAACCGAGCGGAAAGTTATGCCCGTTTGAGCGAAGGGGTGTCCGTATGCGATCACATTGGCAGCCCGCGACCACGCTCCCGGAGAGGAAGTTGGGCGCCGGATCGGAAATCTCCGAATCTGATTTTGTGTCGACCGGGTCGAAGTGCCGATTCCGAATTGGGGCCTCGCAGGCGGTTCCGATCACCAGGCAAACAAATATCTGCGTCCTACTCAAGGGGCGCAAAAAACGGTGTACTAGTTCACACGCTCTGTGGAGCAAGTTCGGCCGCAAAATGAAATTCAGCGAAACCAGTGTCCTGTCGACCATCTCAGAGTGTCGATTCGAATTGTTATCATATAAGCTTTTTCGATACCCGGGCGGAAAGTTTTGGCTAGTTCTTTCCCTGAAGGGGTGGGAATAATCCGCAAGGGGTGACTATATCGGCGATGTTTGTGCACCCATATTTACGACCAGTGGAGGAGTTCTCGCACCGAGTTGAACACAACTGCCGCTCGCCGTGACAGGCTGACTCTGTGTGGTTGTCTTGCCAGTGATGCGCGTAATCGAGGGATACGTTACTGCTAAAAAACCGTGGAAACGGGGAGATCGTTGGCTGGAATGACAATTTTGGAGTGCAAAAGGAAGGTTTTTCGACCCTGAAACGATGTCTTATTGCCTGTAGCAATAAGGGCGACGAGCGCCTCTGAGTGTCGAGTCCAAATTGGGATCTTATAAGGGATTTCGATATCTGGGCGCAAAGTTATGCCCGTTTGAGCGAAGGGGTGTCCGTATACGATCGCATCGGCAGCTCGCGACCACGCTCCCGGAGAGGAATTTGGGTGCCGAACCGGAAATCTCTGAATCCGACCTTGTGTTGACCGGGTCAAAGTTTTGATTCCGAATTGGAGACTCACGGGTTGTTCCCATCACCAGGTGAACAAATATCTTTGTCTTACCCAAGAGGTGCGAAAAACGGTGTACTAGTACACACGCTTTGCGGTTCAAATTCAGCCATGAAACATAATTCCGCAAAACCAACGTTCTGTCGACCGTCTTAGAGTGCCGATTCCAAATTGCAGTCACATAAGCTTTTCTAATACCTGTGCGGAAAGTTATGGCAAGTTCTTTCCCTGAAGGGGTGGGAATAATCCAGAAGGGGTGACTATATCGGTGATGTTTGTGCAACCATATTTAAAACCAGGGGAGGAGTTCTCGCGCCAAGTTGAACACAACTTCCGATCGCCATGACAGGCCAACTTCGTGTCGTTGCCTCGCCAGTGATTCGCGTAATCGAGGGAGATGTTACTACTAGAAAATCGTGGAAACAGGGAGATCGTAAGCTGGAATCGCAATTTTGGAGTGCGAAACAAAGGTTTTTCAACCCCGAACTGATGTCTTATCACTTGAGAAAATAAGAGGCGATGAGAGCCTCTGAGTGCGATTCTGAATTGGGGTCTTATAAGGGATTCCTATATCCGAGCGGAAAGTTATGCATGTTTGAGCGAAGGAGCGTCCGTATGCGATCACATCGGCTGCCCGCGACCCCGCTCCCGGAGAGGAAGTTGCGCCGGACCGGAAATCTCCAAATCTAACCTTCTGTCGACTGGGTTGAAGTGTCGATTCCGAATTGCGGCCTCGCGGGAAGTTCTGATCACAAGGCGAACAAATATCAGCATCTTACCCAAGGGGTTCAAAAAATGGTGTACTAGTTCACACGCTTTGCGGTGCAAATTTGGCCCCGAAACAGAATTCTGCGAAACCAGTGTCTTGTCGACCGTCTCCGAGTGCCAATGCCAAATTGTGGTCACATACGCTTTTCTGATATACGAGAGGAAGGTTTTTGCTAGTTCTTTCCCTGAAGGGGTGGGAATAATCCGGAAGGGGTGACTATATCGACGATGTTTGTGCACCCATATTTACGACCAGTGGAGGAGTTTTTGCGCCGAGTTGAACACAACTTTCGATCACCATGACAGGCCGACTCTGTGTGGTTGCCTCGCCAGTGATTCGCGTAATCGAGGGAGACGTTATTGCTAGAAAACCGTGGAAACGGGGAGATCGTCAATTGGAATCACAATTTCGGACTGCGAAACGAAGGTTTTTCGACCCCGAAACGACATCTTATCGCCCAGAGCAGTAAGGGACAACGAGCGCCTCTGAGTGCCGATTCCGAATTGGGGTCTTATAAGAGATTACGATAACCGAGCGAAAAGTTATGCCTAGTTGAGCGAAGGGGTGTCCATATGCGATTGCATCGGCAGCCCGCAACCATGCTCCCAGAGAGGAATTTGGGCACCGGACCGGAAATCTCCGAATCCCTCCTTGTGTCGGCGGGGTCGAAGTGTCTATTCTAAATTAGGGCCTCACAAGCGTTTCCAAACGCCGGGCAAATAAATATCTACATCTTACCCAAGGGGTGCGACAATTAGTGTACTAGTACACACGTTATGCGGTGCAAATTTGACCCTAGAATGGAATTCTGCGAAACTAGCGTCCCGTCGATCGTCTCAGAGTGTCGATTCCGAATTGTGGTCACATAACCTTTTCCGATATCCGGGCGGAAAGTTATGGCCAGTTCTTTCCTTGAAGGGGTGGAAATAATCCGGAAGGGGTGACTATATCAGCGGTGTTTGTGCACCCATATTTACGATCAGGGGAGGAGTTCTCATGTCGAGTTGAACACAACTTCCAATCGTTGTGACAGGCCGACTCCGTGTGGTTGCCTCGCCAATGATTCGCGTAATCGAGGGAGTCGTTACTACTAGAAAACAGTGGAAATGGGTAGATCGTCAGCTAGAATTGCAATTTCAGAGTGCGAAATGAAGGTTTTTGAACCATGAAATGACGTCTTATTGCCTGAGGCAATAAAGGGCGATGAGAGCCTCTGAGTGCCGATTCCAAATTGGGGTCTATAAGTGATTCTGATATCCAAGCGGATAGTTATGCCCATTTGAGCGAAGAGGTGTCCGTATGCGATTGCATCGGCAGCCCGTGACCACGCTCCCGGAGAGGAGTTTGGGCACCGGACCGAAAATCTCTTAATCCGACCATGTGCCGACCAGGTCGAAGTGTCGATTCCGAATTGGGGCCCCGCAGGCGGTTCCAATTGCCGGTCGAAGAAATATCAGCGTCTTACCCAAGGTGTGCGACAATTGGTGTACTAGTACACACGCTTTGCAGTGCAAATTCGGCCCTAGAACGAAATTCCCCGAAACTAGCGACCTGTCGATCGTCTCATAGTGCCGATTCTGAATTGTGGTCACATAAGCTTTTCCGATACCCGGGCGGAAAGTTATGGCAAGTTCTTTAGCTGAAGGGGTGGGAATAATCCGGAAGGGGTGACTATATCGGCGATGCTTATGCACCCATATTGACGACCAAGGGAGGAGTTCTTGCGCCGAGTTGAACACAACTTCCGATCGCCGAGACAGGCCGACACCATGTGGTTGCCTCGCCAGTGATTCTCGTAATCGAGGGAGACGTTACTGCTAGAAAATGTGGAAATAGGGAGATCATCAGCTAGAATCGCAATTTCAAAGCACAAAATGAAGGTTTTTCAACCACGAAATGATGCCTTATTGCCTTAAATAAGGGGTCACGAGCGCCTCTGAGTGCCGATTATAGGGTTTCTGATATCCAAGCGGAAAGTTATGCCTATTTGAGCGACGGGGTGTTCGTATGCGATCTCATCGGCAGTCTGCGACCACACTTACGGAAAGGAATTTGGGCGCCAAACCAGAAATCTCTGAATCTGACCATGTATCGACTGGGTTGAAGTGTTAATTCCGAATTGGGGACTCGCCGGCAGTTCTGATCATCGGGCGAACAAATATCTACGTCTTACCTAAGGGGTACGAAAAATGGTGTACTAGTACACATGCTCTGTGGTATAAATTCAGCCCCGAAACAGAATTCCGCAAAACCAGCATCCTTTCGACCGTCTTGGAGTGTCGATTCCGAGTTGTGGTCACATAAGCTTTTCCGATACTCGGGCAGAAAGTTATGGCCATTTCTTTCCCTGAAGGGGTGGGAGTAATACGGAAGTGGTGACTATATCATCGATGTTGGGCACCCATATTTACGACTAGGGGAGGAGTTCTCGCGCCGAGTTTAACACACTTCTGATCGCCGTGACAAGCCGACTACATGTGGTTGCCTCCCCAGTGATTCGTGTAATCGAGGGAGACGTTACTGCTAGAAAACTGTGGAAACAGGGAGATCGTTAGCTGGAATCACAATTTCAAAGTGCGAAACAAAGGTTTTTTGACCCCAAACGATGTGTTTTCACCTGAGACAATGAGGGGCGACGAGTGCCTCTGTGTGCTGATTCCGAATTTGGGTCTTATAAGAGATTCTGATATCTGAGCCGAAAGTTATGCCCGTTTGAGCAAAGGGGTGTCCGTATGCGATCGCATCGGCATCCCGCGACCACGCTCCCGGAGAGGAATTTAGGCGCCGGATGGGAAATCTCCGAATCCGACCTTGTGTCGACTGGGTCGAAGTGTCGATTCTGAATTGGGGCCTCGTAGGCGGTTTGAATCACCGAGCGAACAAATATCTGCGTCTTACCTCAGGGGTGCGAAAAATGGTGTACTAGTACACAGGCTCTGCGGTACAAATTCGGCCCCGAAACAGAATTCCGTAAAACTAGCATCCTGTCGACGTCTCGGAGTGTCGATTCCGACTTGTGGCCACATTAGCTTTTTTGATACCCGGGCAGAAAGTTATGGCCAGTTCTTTCCTTAGAGGGGTGGAAATAATCCAGAATGGGTGACTACATCGGCGATGTTTGTGCACCCATATTGACGACCTAGGGAGAAGTTCTCACGCCAAGTTGAACACAACCTCCAATCACCGTGATAGGCCGACTCCATGTGGTTTCCTCGCCAGTGATTCCCGTAATCGAGGGAGATGTTACTGCTAGAAATCTGTGGAAACGGGGAGATAGTCAGCTGGAATCGTAATTTCGGAGGTGGCCAAATGAGAACGCGACGTATCGAGGTGTCGCCTTCTGAAGAAGATCGATTATGGTCCTGGAGGGAATCAGTGTAGGCATGAACGCGACATGAAGGGCGTCGCCTTCTGAATTTGAACGCGACAGGGTCATTGTCGCCTTCATGATCTTTCAGTAAATGACATACTCAAAGTATCTAATCTCCTTGCATGGGTTTCAGATTGGCACACGGTTTGAAGCGTTGGACTCCCAACTCAGAGAGCTACGTGATGATGATCAAGACTGATTGATTTGACCAGGAAGAGCCAATGAGGGTGATGAACTAATATGAAGATGCCATGATCGGATAAAGCAGCTTGGCGATGATGAGCCAACGTAGGGCATCAATGATATGACAAGGAATTTGGCTCAGCTTATGGGCCAGAAATGGGTGTCTACAGATTGCCCCTCTTTGATGCCTGCTTTGCAAGGGAGTGGAGTGATGGTGGAGCGGAGATGGCATGAAATGACGATGTAGTGGAATTAAGCGGAATGAGATGAAAAGCAGGCATCAAGGTAAAGAGACACCCATTCTGAACGAATAAGTAACGAGAATTATCCGGCAGTCTTCGAACATGGCTGGAACAGAGTGCAAGGATGGCTCCAATCTAGAACGAATAAAGATTAAAAGAAAAGAAATGATCAACCTCTTGATGAAGAGGTACCCTAGCCATGTTAGGCTTGCAGGTTTCATTCATTAGGAGATAGGTGCTGTCCCGGCGGGTTGATTCGACTCTGGCCTTCGAGCGATTCATGACTAATGAGCGGATCAATGGGGAAAGGGAAGACTGATATAATGAATGGGGATGAGAGGAATCCTGAATAGGAACCATACAGGCAAACTAGACCTAGCAACTAGCTCAAAGAGAACTTTCAAATTCGGAATGAAATGGAAATCCTTGTTTGGGAAATGAGGATCTGGTTGGACATCATTGCGAAGCTGGCTTTGACTAATCATGAAATGTGAAGCTCAAAATTTGTACATAATGCATGTTGGGCTAAAAGAAAAGAAATCATAAAATAAGATGCAAAGAAAGGAGAAAATAACAAATACTCAAGGATAATATTGCTAGACAAAATGAGCAAGGGTCAAGACACTTTGCATCCCCGGCGTGCGATAGAATCCATCGTCCCCAAGCCATACCATCTAATGTCCTGTCCAATGATTAACATTGTGCACCTAGATCATCTTCGTTTTTGTTGAAGGGGAACTCAGATCCAAGAACACACTGAGAGCCAGTCGATCCTTGAGATGATATAGTAGGGTAGATACCATATAGTAATGCAGAGATAAGGTTAGAAATACTTACCTGAACTTACCTGACGAACCTTTTTGGATTTTTGATCTTCTAAATTTTTCTGGATTTTCTGCATTTTTTGATTTTTATGGGTTTCAAGATAATAAAGCAATAAAGAGCAAGATAAAGAATTCAATTTGCACTAAAACAATCAAAGAACTTAAGCATAAGTGCAAGAATACATCTCAATTGGAAAAAATAGTCATCACGATACAAAGGAATCAGCCAACAGATGTCAAACAGTGAACGCGACAGGATGCTTGTCGCTACCTTAACCAGAACGCGACGACCAAGATGTCGCGACCGGGTGGCGACGTGTCGATACGTCGCGACCTCAGTTTCTGTGTCTGGAGGGGAATTGGCCACTCAAGAGCTCCATGTCTAGCTCCTACTTGGACTCCTAAAGCTCCCTAGTCTGGTTCTAACTCCCTTTACTCTTTCTAAACTCTCTCCCACCATGATTAGGAGTCCTAAATGCCTATAAGTAAGGGTGGAGAGGCCAAATTCGGAGTTCACAACCTCCCTTCTTCTCTTCAAGCTCTCAAGTCTCCCATGACTATGAAGAGAGCTCCAAGTGCTCCCATGGGTGGAGAGGCTTCCTATGAATGTCCCAAGCACGCTCGGACGTCCTACAGCGAGCTCCTGAGGCTGACGAAGGTTCCCATCATCTGAGTAGCAATGCTAACATGAGAGAGGTATGTAAATTGGTCTTTTGAATTTCTTGTGATTTTAAGCTCCGACATTCTTCTCCTTCTCCTCTCTTTTCCTTTCTTTTCTCCTCTAGCTCTTCCCCGGCTCCCGCTGATACTCTAAGCTCACTTGGATAGCACCTGATAACAACTAAATTTTTCGTGTTAAATTTTATACATTTAGTTAACTTTAGACAACAGTTGTCCATAAATAATGTGCATTTAATTTTAATTCTCATTTCATCCATTAATAGATTTTCGAGCATTTTAGTTAATTTTTTTGGGTAAAACATATAGTTAGATTTCCATTTAATAAAGTTAATGCTTTTTGAATAAGTGACTAATAAAGTGTTTTCTCTTTTGCAAATACATTGCACATAAATTTTAGTTTTATACTTCCATGAATAATTCTTGTAAATATTAATTAGATTCGTATATTAGTTGAGATTAGAACACATGTTAGATTTTTATTTAATAAGTCATTTCTTTTATTCACTTTGAAAAATAAAAATCATTTGTAAATAAATATTGTTACAATAATAGTATTGTAAATATCTTTAGTGGTAAATAAATAGAGATAGATAAATAAATAAAGTTTTAAAACCCCACCCCATCCCATTAAATAAATAATAGTAATTTTTTAAATACTCCACCCAACACCATCATGCCACATACCCCCCTTCTATAAGTCTATTGCACCATTCTATCATCCAATTTAAATTAGCCACGTACACCACTAACTTTCCCATTTCTTCCTTCCCATTAGGTTCCGGATGTTAAAAGAAGAATCCAGAAGAAACTGCTCTGGCCCTTTGGCGATGAAGCTTTGGAGGCGGCGACAGGGCTGTGGAGATGAGCAGATGAGCAAGGCAGCCAAGGTGCAAGGGAGCTGGAGGCGGTTGGCGCTGGGGAGCCCAGCTGAGCTGGCTGGCGATGGAAGCCACCTGAGGTAACTCCTGGTGTGCGAAGGCGGCCCAGCTGTGCGCTGGCGATGGAAGGCAGGGCTGGAAGCGGCTAGGCAGTTTGTGCAGGTGGGCCTGGGTGCGCTGGAAGCTGGCGCGGCCAGATCTGCTGATGGCGGTTTGGATTTGGAGGTCAGATGGCGGCCAGCTGAGGTGCTGCAGCAGATGCAGATGGGCATGCGGAGCTGAGGCGGCGGACCACTGCGCGGCTGGGGGCCGGATGGTGCAGCTGCTGGGAAAGGCGGGTGCGGCATGGCTCAGGCGGAACCGGGCCCGGATCTACTGGGCTGTGTGCGCCTGGTGCGGTGTGAAGCGGATGGCGATGCAGAGGTACCCAGGTGCGCAGCAGGGTGGCTGAGGTGGCGAGCGGCCCGTGTGAAGCAGCTGTGCTGAGGTGGCGATCCCGGTGGAAGCTGTGCACTGGCGAGGAGGTGCCGATCCGGATCATGTAGAGGCAGCCAGGGCGCCTATAAGAAGACCCCAAGGCCTTCTTCTCGGGGGGTTCGCGAGTAGTTAGAAATTTTTTAGGGAATTTTATTTGCCATTTCTTCTGTACTTTTTCTTTGAGCAGTAGAGGAGAGCTTCGCCAGTTGAGTTTTTTTTAGAATAGTTTTAGTTTCGTTCCTGTTCTTCCAGTTCATAGCAGTGGGGGCTCTCCGGTTGGCAGTTCAGGAAATTTTAGCCTTATTTCTGTATTTCTTCCTCAGTCCAGAGGGTTGGCAAATTTTTAGTTCATCTTATGTTCTTCCAGTTCAGAGCAGGGGAGGTTCGATTGTTGAATTGGGCTCCATTTTAGTTCTGTTTTCTTGTTCTTTCAGTGGAAGTGAGTTCGCCAGTTCAAGTGGTTGGAGTTTTCTTTTCTGCCATTTTATTTTTCTGCATTCTTCCTTTCAGCAGAGCAGAGGGTTGGAAGGTTCGAATTTCTGAAGAATTTTTAGCTTCTATTTCCTGTATTCCTCTTCTTTGAGCAGAGCAGTGGAGGGGAGTGAGAGGTTCAGAATTTTGGGGAATTCTTTCCTCAGTTCCTATATTGTTCTACTGATTGGAATCGGAGTTTGGCATTTGGTTTGGAAGGTCTGAGCATTTTTTTTTTCTGGATTTCTTCTCTCTTTGTTGCTGTTGGACGGAGAGATCGATTAGAGAGAGATTTTAATTTCTTCTTTTACATTTAATTTCCATTTCATTTGTGCTTAGAATAGTTTGATCCAGTGGCGTTTGTTGCATTAATTCTAATTCTATTGCTTCTGTGTTTTCTTCAGTTCTATCTACTGTATGAGAGACCGGGCGTTCCTTCTCCTTCTTCTTGTTGTTCAGCAATTTGGGAAGAGTTCGGCTGCAGAGATTGAAATTTCTTTCTTGTGTTTTTCTTCTGTGGATGGTTGAGCTGGGTAGATGGTTCGACACTTTGATTTTGCTCTGTTGCTATGATTTGTTTGAAATTTATTTTCCTCTTTTCGTATGTGAAAACTGGGAATGTTGCAAGTGTTCTTCCATTTCTTCGGTGCTTTCCTTCCATTTATTCTGTGTTCCAGAAGTTCCATTGGCATTTCATCTCTATTCTGTCCTTCTCTGTTCTGTGAGGGATTATGTAGCTTCTTAATTGTGTTCTTATTTCTCTTCTTCATAGCTTGAGAATTTCAATTTAGCAACAGTAAATCTTCGTCTGATCCGTAAGTTGTGAGGATAAGAGGTCTGATATTGTGGTGAACTACTATTGTTGATTGTTCATCCCCTTCAGTTGTAGGGGTACATTGGTTCGTATGTTTCTAGTTTAGATTTCTGTTCATCTGTTTGATCCCTCAATTGAGAGGGTACAGTGATTCACGTTCAATGCATCGTCGATAGAGATTTCAGATCGAAGTAGTTTTAATTCAAACTTTATTCTGCCTCTCCGTGGATATGACCTGTTCTCACCACTATATGAGTTCATCTTTGTTATTTTAATTTTGTGAGACAGTTTAGAGGAAGTGCGCATACTGACTTGTGCAAGGACTCTGGACAACGAAAATGCATAGTCAACAATGTCGCGCGCGTTTCATCTTGGCGCCGTTGCCGGGGAGGCATTAGAGTTTGATTTAATTCTGTTTTGATTTGATTTCATTTGCTTTGGACTTTATATTGACTTGTTATTGGGCTTTTCATTTCAGATTTGCAAAAAGAGGGACTTGGAGATTGGGCTTTGGCATTGAGGCCCATTGGAGGAGGAGAGCTTGCTGAATTTTTTTTAATTGCTTTTAATTTCGAATTTTAGGTAGAAAGAGTGTGAGTGAACTTTGTAGTGAGGCTTTGATGTATTCTCTGTGTATGTACAGAGATTTCTTCACGTTGGCATGTAATAATTGGACTGTTTGTGGTTTGTGTGGTTGGAATTAGCTTATAGTACCACTTTATATTTTCTTACCTTCATTTCATTTAGTTCAAAAACTAAATAAAAATTTTAAAAATCTAAAATTTAAAAAATTTTCAAATCGCTTTTTCATGTTAGCCGTTTGTTTGTAAATAAAATTCCATCCTCTCAAGATTAGAACACATGTTTTAGGACATTCATCATTTTAATTGTCATTTCATTTTTTTTCTTGCATTGAAGAGAGCGGGGGAAAGGTAAGATTTCTCTCTCTTGTTTCATGCATTAGACTTAGCATTAGAAAATCCATTGTTTGAATTTGATTTGTGCATTTCATATTTGAAAAGGGGACTGTTTAAGGGCTTAACCCATTAGAATAAAAAGATAAGGTGAGGGATTTCATCACCCTTTCCTTTGCCCAAAAATCACAAAAATTTTCACATCTTTGCATTTGCCCAAACTTTTAATAAAAACCAGTAGACTTGGCCCTAGGGTTCATCATTAGATTCATCCTTCTTGAATTCAAAACTCTCTTTAAGTCTGGTGTCTAGGATTAGAGGTTAAGAAGCTTATGCTTAAGTGAGTCAGAGGTTATCTAATTGGGTCCTTGCGAAAGCAAGGGGGGCCTCCCTCTACTCCACCTCTTACCTGGCCAGTACAAAAGAGTTAGAATTGGACTTAAGCAAGTATAAATCTGATTTTGAGAAAAATAACATAAGTCCAAGGAACACTTAGTGGTAGGTTAATTTGATTTGAAAGTGTTTGTTTGTTTGTGTTTTGTTTAAAATTTATCAAAAATCAATAAAAATCTTAAAAACTCAAAAATCATAAATAGAAGGCTTTTCATCTGTGCATGCTTGGTAGACGATCATTCAACTAAGATTTGGCTCAACCTATCGCAGAGATTGAGAAATTCTTTCATACCATGGCCTATCAAGAACAAGTCCAAGGTTTCTACAAACCCCCTCATGATCTATATTCTACCACATACAATCTTGGTTGGAGAAATCACTCGAACTTTTCTTAGAAAATCAATATGAACAAATGTCTCAAACTTCTTTCAACCAATCCATGTACGGTCAATCCTATCCAAATCAGAATCGGGATTCGACCAATCTTCTTATTCCAGACATCAACAATTCCAAGGAAGTCAAAACTTCGATGAATTTTCTCATATCAATTTTCAGCAACATTCATGCAATCAACCACCATCTTCTCAGCGCAATTGGGAGGATAAAATGAATCAACTTCAAAACATGATGATGACTCTTTGCCAAACTATGCAAGAACAACAAAATCAATATCAAAATCAGAACCAAAATTTGCAACAAAATTTGGATAGGATAGAGTCTCAGATTGCTGATGTGTGTAGGAGGGAATTGGGTCAATTACCAAGTCAAACTATAGCAAACCCAAGGAACAACCCTCCCGAATTTTATCAGAACCAGCAATATCATCAAGTGCAGGGGTACAGACCACTTGTTCAACCAAATATACCCCCACCACAAAACACACAACAAACTTTTGTTCAGAATATTCCTGCACCACAATTTCAAAATCAATTATACAACATGACCATTCTCCTGCCCAAGCTAGGGGTCCCCAAGTGGAAAATATGGAAACAGTGTCTACTTTAAGAAGTGAAAACATTGTAACAAATCATCACTCACACATGTCAACATTGCATGAGGATAAGGAAAATGAAACTGAGAATGAAATTGAAGAAGAGGTTGAAGAGAATGTTGAAAAATTCAAGGAAAAAGAGAAAATATTTGAAGAGCCTCTAGACATAATCAAAATAAATGAAGACCCAAGTCATTACATTCCAAGAGTTCCTTTTCCTGAAGCTTTAAAGCCAAAATCTAAAAACAAACCAACTGGTAATGAAGAACTCTTGGAAGAATCTTGTGAGGAAAAAGCAGTAGACCAACCCTGTGCTCTAGGGTTTGAGGGAGAGGAAGGACAATTTAATTCTTTATTTCAAAATAGTGATCCATCAAATCCATCTGAGTGTCCTCCTAAGGTTGAGCTAAAACCACTCCCTGCTAATTTAAAATACATCTTTCTAGGAAGGACGAGACTTGGCCCATCATAATTGCTAGCGATCTTGATGAAGGGCAGGAGAAGAAACTAATTGAAGTCTTGAAAAATCATGGAAAAACTTTTCAAATGCAAGATAAGGTCTGGTTATTTAATTCTCGGCTTAGTCTGTTTTCGGGAAAATTGAAATCCCGATGGGATGGTCCTTACATTGTTGTCAGATCTTACGACAATGGTGCTATCATTATTCTTGATCCTAAAACTGGACAATTATTCACTATCAATGGGCAAAAACATTTCTTTGAAAGCCCACTTTTCTTAAAAACGGATTCTACCAAGCTAGCTGAGCCAAACGAAGCCTAATTGCGTCCGGCTGAAGACGAAATAAACTTAGCGCTTCTTGGGAGGCAACCCAAGTGTACAGATTTTCCTTATCAGGTAATTTTCTATCTTGCTTTCTTTTCTTGCAAAATAAGTAGGGGGGAGAGGTAGAATAAAGTATGCATAGTCCCCACCCCTAACCAATGCTTCATTTTCTTTCTTTTTAGCTTGTACATATGCAAATAAAAACAAAAAAATTTCACAATGTTTCATCTTTAAATAAATCTTTGAAAAAAAAATGCTTGTCATTTCACAGACTATGTGTCTGATCTTTAACCATTAAAATTTTGTGGTTGTCACACCCCTTTGCAACATCCATGTTAGGTAGCCTCTAGTAAATGATTACATGTACCTCTTGTCTACCTTATGTAAGGATTTATAGCAAGAAGTTTTCATACACACACTACACAGCCACTTAGACTAGCTGAACCCGAATGTAGCAAATTTGTCAAGGCTAGTAGGAGAGAGGTGATTGGTTTTCTCCCCTCCCCTTAAGTGAATTGTGAAGGAAGTGAAGGTATGTGATCAAGGAACCTGACTGTTCATCCTTCCGTAAAGAGGAAAAGAAAAGAAAAATCAAAAGCGAAAAGCAAAAGAAAAATATATCCATGAAAAATGCCCCGGATCTGAGTAAAGTTGGACTCGCTACTCTTGAAAAGTGATGGGTTGTGCAGCATTATGGATGAAAAGAAAAAAATCTGAGTGCACAAAGTGCAAATAAAGGGACAAAAGTCCTCAAACTCAGAGAAATAATCCTCAAGGAAGATGGGCAGAATGGAACTGAGAGAAACAACCCGATCTGACTGAACAAGGATCTTATTCCACAATTCTTTTCTTCTCCCTCGAATTGATCTAATCTCAAATACTAGCTGAAACAAAGGAGCTTCAGAAGGGCTGATGTGAACTCTTAAGTGTGCTATCACTCGTGCACTAATTTCTCGCCATAAGCCCTTACAATTAGGAAAGACATATCTCTACATTAATCTTTTACATGATGGTTGTTTAGCATGAGACATTGTATCTTCTAGTCCTACATTTGGAATAATTTTCATTGCTAAGGGACTAGCAATGTTCAAGTAGGGGGGAGTGATAACAACTAAATTTTTCGTGTTAAATTTATACATTTAGAACTTTAGACAACAGTTGTCCATAAATAATGTGCATTTAATTTTAATTCTCATTTCATCCATAATAGATTTCGAGCATTTAGTTAATTTTTTTGGGTAAAACATATAGTAGATTTCCATTTAATAAAGTAATGCTTTTTGAATAAGTGACTAATAAAGTGTTTTCTCTTTTGCAAATACATTGCACATAAATTTTAGTTTTATACTTCCATGAATAATTCTTGTAAATATTAATTAGATTCGTATATTAGTTGAGATTAGAAACATGTAGATTTTTATTAATAAGTCATTTCTTTTATTCACTTTGAAAAATAAAATCATTTGTAAATAAATATTGTTACAATAATAGTATTGTAAATATCTTTAGTGGTAAATAAATAGATATAGATAAATAAATAAAGTTTTAAAACCCCACCCCATCCCATTAAATAAATAATAGTAATTTTTAAATACTCCACCCAACACCATCATGCCACATACCCCCCTTCTATAAGTCTATTGCACCATTCTATCATCCAATTTAAATTAGCCACGTACACCACTAACTTTCCCATTTCTTCCTTCCCATTAGGTTCCGGATGTTAAAAGAAGAATCCAGAAGAAACTGCTCTGGGCCTTTGGCGATGAAGCTTTGGAGGCGGCGACAGGGCTGTGGAGATGAGCAGATGAGCAAGGCAGCCAAGGTGCAAGGGAGCTGGAGGCAGTTGGCGCTGGGGAGCCCAGCTGAGCTGGCTGGCGATGGAAGCCACCTGAGGTAACTCCTGGTGTGCGAAGGCGGCCCAGCTGTGCGCTGGCGATGGAAGGCAGGGCTGGAAGCGGCTAGGCAGTTTGTGCAGGTGGGCCTGGGTGCGCTGGAAGCTGGCGCGGCCAGATCTGCTGATGGCGGTTTGGATTTGGAGGTCAGATGGCGGCCAGCTGAGGTGCTGCAGCAGATGCAGGGGCATGCGGAGCTGAGGCGGCGGACCACTGCGCGGCTGGGGCCGGATGGTGCAGCTGCTGGGAAAGGCGTGGGTGCGGCATGGCTCAGGCGGAACCGGGCCCGGATCTACTGGGCTGTGTGCGCCTGGTGCGGTGTGAAGCGGATGGCGATGCAGAGGTACCCAGGTGCGCAGCAGGGTGGCTGAGGTGGCGAGCGGCCCGTGTGAAGCAGCTGTGCTGAGGTGGCGATCCCGGTGGAAGCTGTGCACTGGCGAGGAGGTGCCGATCCGGATCATGTAGAGGCAGCCAGGGCGCCTATAAGAAGACCCCAAGGCCTCTTCTCGGGGGGTTCGCGAGTAGTTAGAAATTTTTTAGGGAATTTTATTTGCCATTTCTTCTGTACTTTTTCTTTGAGCAGTAGAGGAGAGCTTCGCCAGTTGAGTTTTTTTAGAATAGTTTTAGTTTCGTTCCTGTTCTTCCAGTTCATAGCAGTGGGGGCTCTCCGGTTGGCAGTTCAGGAAATTTTAGCCTTATTTCTGTATTTCTTCCTCAGTCCAGAGGGTTGGCAAATTTTTAGTTCATCTTATGTTCTTCCAGTTCAGAGCAGGGGAGGTTCGATTGTTGAATTGGGCTCCATTTTAGTTCTGTTTTCTTGTTCTTTCAGTGGAAGTGAGTTCGCCAGTTCAAGTGGTTGGAGTTTTCTTTTCTGCCATTTTATTTTTCTGCATTCTTCCTTTCAGCAGAGCAGAGGGTTGGAAGGTTCGAATTTCTGAAGAATTTTTAGCTTCTATTTCCTGTATTCCTCTTCTTTGAGCAGAGCAGTGGAGGGGAGTGAGAGGTTCAGAATTTTGGGGAATTCTTTCCTCAGTTCCTATATTGTTCTACTGATTGGAATCGGAGTTTGGCATTGGTTTGGAAGGTCTGAGCATTTTTTTTTCTGGATTTCTTCTTCTCTTTGTTGCTGTTGGACCGGAGAGATCGATTAGAGAGATTTTAATTTCTTCCTTTTACATTTAATTTCCATTCATTTGTGCTTAGAATAGTTTGATCCAGTGGCGTTTGTTGCATTTAATTCTAATTCTATTGCTTCTGTGTTTTCTTCAGTTCTATCTACTGTATGAGAGACGGGCGTTCCTTCTCCTTCTTCTTGTTGTTCAGCAATTTGGGAAGAGTTCGGCTGCAGAGATTGAAATTTCTTTCTTGTGTTTTTCTTCTGTGGATGGTTGAGCTGGGTAGATGGTTCGACACTTTGATTTTGCTCTGTTGCTATGATTTGTTTGAAATTTTATTTCCTCTTTTCGTATGTGAAAACTGGGAATGTTGCAAGTGTTTCTTCCATTCTTCGGTGCTTTCCTTCCATTTATTCTGTGTTCCAGAAGTTCCATTTGGCATTTCATCTCTATTCTGTCCTTCTCTGTTCTGTGAGGGATTATGTAGCTTCTTAATTGTGTTCTTATTTCTCTTCTTCATAGCTTGAGAATTTCAATTTAGCAACAGTAAATCTTCGTCTGATCCGTAAGTTGTGAGGATAAGAGGTCTGATATTTGTGGTGAACTACTATTGTTGATTGTTCATCCCCTTCAGTTGTAGGGGTACATTGGTTCGTATGTTTCTAGTTTAGATTTCTGTTCATCTGTTTGATCCCTCAATTGAGAGGGTACAGTGATTCACGTTCAATGCATCGTCGATAGAGATTTCAGATCGAAGTAGTTTTAATTCAAACTTTATTCTGCTCTCCGTGGATATGACCTGTTCTCACCACTATATGAGTTCATCTTTGTTATTTTAATTTTGTGAGACAGTTTAGAGGAAGTGCGCATACTGACTTGTGCAAGGACTCTGGACAACGAAAATGCATAGTCAACAATGTCGCGCGCGTTTCAGCACCCATGATCAAAGTCTTGCCCATGCATGTGATCTGCACCTTGAGAGAGTGGGGCTTAGGGGGTATCTTGATAGCCACCCACAACTACCATAAAATCTCCTTTGATTGGCATAGCATAACCACATTGATAGAGCTATGGCACCCACAAACTCATACCTTCCTATTCCCAAAATTTGAGGCTACCATCTTACTTGAGGAGGTTGAAGCGTTCATGGCCTTACCCAAGACTACACGGGGAGATGAGCACAAGATATGCTATACCGTTTGTGGACGCTCATTCTCGCGCTGTCCCCGGCCGACTGGTGGATCTTCCGGGAGCTCGCGGACGTCGTTGGGCTCTCGTTGGCGATGATGGGTCGCTGGTTGACTTTGTTGACTCCTTTGTTGACTGAGTTGACTAGGGAGAGAGCAAAGAAAACCAGGAAAGAAAGGGGGAGTTTGTGATCGCCAGGGCCTTACCTGTGCCCAAGGAGGTATCGTGATCGCGTCGGTGCAGCAGCCTCGCGCAGCGGACAGAGATGGGGCTTCAACTTCTCCTCCCTCGGCCGGCCAAAGAAGAAGAGCTCCGCGGTCTTCTACAGATCGTTCCTGCCACAAAAAGAAGCTCTATTAGTCTAAAGGAAGTGTAGTGAATGCTCAGAAACAAAAAGAAATAGCCCAAAAGGAGAGTCCCGTACCGGTTGCGGACTTGAGAAGAGGGGTTGCCAAGTGCTATGACCACCCTTCTTCCCTTTGTTTTTGGTTGGGAAACCCCTTTCTAGGTGTGTAGGAAGGTGCCCTACGTGCCTAGAATGTGTGGGAATGTGTGTGCAACATGCAAGAACTAAAGGAAGAGGAAGGGAAAGGAGAGGAAGAGGTGGGTGTTGATCCTCGTTGTTGGCATTGTAGACTCCTTGCAGGGCTCCTCTAGCTCGGGATGAAGCCTCCTGAACGTCCCAATTGGAGAGAGGAAGAAGAGGATGAATGGTGGAAGGTGGGGTGCAATTTTCTCTCTCTTCTCTCAAGGTGACAGCATATGGACGTCCAGCCTCCTCCCGCCCACTTAGAAGGCCAGAGAGGGAGTTAAATAGGCAATGGGGTCGGAGCTTGGGTGCCTTGGATGCTTAAGTGCCAAGAAACACACTTGCACACTTGGCAATCCATGCATAAAGGCTCCCACCAATGGGGAGAGGCCAAGTAGGATTTTTAATGGGTCAAGGGGGTGCTAAGGTGGCCCATTTGCCCGTTAGGAACGGCCCCATGCGCTGCATGGGGGAGAGAATGACGCAAGTGGGCTAGATTCTCAGGGTAATTGCGCAGACCAAGTAAACCAGGTTGACGTCAACCGATCCTGCCGCCAACACCATGCAGACGTCCACATATGTGGACGCCAACATAAGTAAACGTCCGGATGGAATGCCGTCAACATGTAGTCAGCGCCAATCGATGCTGCCATCTACATGGCATCCGAGGTAAGTCAACAAACAGTCAAACGAGTCTTATTGGGCCAAAGAGCCATGCGGGGATGGGCCGAATCGCGCGTCTACAAATGCCCCTCCGAGACATCCGGTCTTGCAAGGGAGCAGAGCGGACTGAAAAGTTGGTGTCTCGGTAAACAAAGGACGCGGAGATTTGATGAAGGGCCATCTCCGAGGATAGGAATTCTAGCAAGCCAAACGAAAGATTTAGGCTAGAAACAAATGACGAATCGTCTAAGAGACAAATGTGGATAAGAGGGAGGGTGATCTACCCGTGTAACTACAACTGCAACCCAACGGTAGGGTCCCTGGCATTGCCGTGTTGGACTTTGACTAGTTTCTGGTGTGTCTGAGTCAAAGGAGTTGTAATATGACGGTTGAATCGAGAGAGTCTCATAACCGGAGCTCATGTGGGCTCGCTGACCTAATTAGGACGTCTGTTCAGATTTAGGTGGTTCTGGAGACAAGGATTGGTTGATCTCTCAAAGGACTATCAAATGATTCTAACTGAAATCAATGTTTGGAAAGCCTGAAGTCCAAAAAATAAGCTCATGACTGGCGAAGGTTCAAATGAACTCAACAAGGCTGGAATGATTATCTGTGATAAGCACGGTGGGACAAGTTCTTGAAGGGGGGACAACAAACGCCGATATCAACTTGGATATTCAAGGAGGGACCGGCCCGGTAGGCCACCTGAGCTGGGGGAACCATAGAGCAATCGAACGAACGAGGAAAAACACCTTTTGTTTTGAGTCGGTGAGAGAATGTTAGCAGAGAAGACCTAAATGCTGGTGTGGGTTGCCTATCTAAAATACAAGTTATAACCAGAGGAAAATTCTAAAGGCCAACAAATAACTGAGAGATCGCAAACCCATCATGGTTTTTGGTAAAAGGGAACTCAGGGTTCACGGTCGCCAAGTTATTCGCCTCTGGTGGGATCCTATGTTAGACATACATGCAACACTCAAGGTCGCATGACTGTTTCGAATCTGAAGCGCAGCTTGTGCTTAAAATATCTGCAAAACAACTTGAAGCACAAGATAAAGATAACGGCCATATGAAAAATAAGACTTTGAAAATTTCCGGACAGTGAACGTCCACATCGATTGCCACCAATACTCAGTTAAAGACACCAAAGGTTGCCGCTAACCTGACATTGACGTCAACCGATCTAGACGTCTACTGGCCAGCGGGTCAGGCCGAAAATATAGATGGTGGGAGTCCATAGGGACTCTTCCATCTTCTTCCTCCGTCCCTCTCTGTTCCTGCTGTGAACCAGAGTGTCTGGAGACAACTTGAAGCAGTGAAATGGCCTCCTCATCGACCGGGAAATCTACAAGCATGAACCCGGGGATCCTGAGCGAGGTTCCGGGGCATCTGAGCACTCGATTGGCCAACGGGGAGGTAAGTGATACTCATTTCTACTTCTCCTTGGGCTGAAAAATGCCCCAACTCCTTTCTTACATCACCCTTTATGCAGGAGATGCCTGCGTTCCCGAGCCAGGGCCAGGTACAAGCCTTTTCTGGCTCATGAACCTGATGAACGCCATCACACTGGACATGCGAAGCTATATCGGAATGTGGAATTTGAGCTTCATGGTGGTGCTGGCGAAGAACATGAAGGAGATGTGGTGGGGATTCGATGCCCTGGGAGCGCTGGTGGAGCGGTGGCATCCACACACGCACACTTTTGTGTTCCAGGCATTCGAGGCGAGTGTGCTGCTGGAGGAAGTGGAGCTGTTCTTGGGGTGGAGACGGTGTTTAGAGTACGATGCAGCGACTCCTCTCCTCCCGTGGGAAGAGATTCTAGCAGACATCGTTCAGGACAAGAAGGAGGTGCTGAGGATGACGAACAAGCATGGGATCTTTCTAGACCGACTGGCCTGGTGGTTGATCCAGCATGCGAGGGAGATTGGTGGAGAGAGGGCGGCTCGAGGACTGACCTCTGCCTGGGTGGATTTTTCCTGTTCCCTATGAGTGGCGACTTCATCCTTTACGAGCACGTGGGACTTTTGTCTCTGCTATGGCGCGGGCAGTCACTTGCCCTGCAGGCTGGCACACCTGTACAGTTTAGTCACTACGATGAGCCTAGGCGGACGCACATGCGGGAGCTTGTTTCTGCTTCAGGTATGGATGTAGGCTCATTTGAAGTTTGACTTTGCTGATATACAACCTTCCCCTCCAGAATCTTCCTTCGGAGTTCAGTTCATTGCAGCAGGGCATGGTATGAGCCAGAAGATGAGATCAAGTGTGTGACAGCACACTGAAGAGCAGAGACGCTTGGAGAGATCACTTGGCCTATCTGGTAATGGACGATTTCATAGTGAGGCTGCTCTTTATGAGGACTATTGAATTCAAAGTTCGAACCAGGGAGGACAGAGACGTGTGGTTGATTGGGGCTGATCGGATGGTGGTATACCAGCCACACTGGTGCCATTGTCAGCTTGGAATTCCCCGGGGAATTCCCACTTCATCCAACTGCACTGATATGATAGTTATCGGGCGAAATGAGAAGCTGATGAAGAAAGCCAGGAAGACTTGGGCAAGGTACACAGTGAGCAAGAAGGTGGGACTGGCAGTGCAGGAAAATTGGGAAGACATCTGGAAATATGAAGAGTTTAATGACACTATTCACCCCATTCTTGTGATTTTTATATGACCCGCAGGGCAAAGTGATGTATTTTTCCGATTGCCAATAAGTGTAACACAAAGTTAGATGAATAAAGGGTAATTTGCATTGTGTTCAATGGCTTGAATGAATTGAGCATTGAAGTATGCTGAATGGGCTTCAAATGTGTTGTGCTGTAAGGACTAAGTGCGGAAGTATTGACGTCCACATCGGCCATCAAGATCTGGTAGACGTCCAGATGGGGGCCGCCAACAAGCAGAGAGAAGGATAGACGTCCATATTGATGGCTGTCTAATTCAAACCTGGCGTCCAGACCATGGTCGTTGATCGTACTTCGAGGTCTGACACAGACGGGACCTTGACGACAATACCATGGACGTTGACGGCACGTCAACGACCACAGGCTTGATGTTAGGGAGAGTGAGGACGGCCAGACCTTGACGCCAACTTTGAAAAATAGCTTTTTTTTTTAACCGACGCTTCATCCCGGCGCCATTTGGTCTTCCAAGCGCCGGGAGAACCTTTCTTCCATCCTTCGACACTTCCACAACTCTCATACTTCCTAACCCCTAAACCCTCTACTTTCTTCTTCTCCTTCTTGCTACTTCTAAAACCTCAAACCTTCCACCCTTTGAAACCTTGAACCACTTCCGATGAAGACGAGGGGAAAACGAACGGTCCTCCGAACCCGACGCCAACTGGAGGAGGAGGAGGGGGTGAGGGAGGAGATGATAGAGGAGGAAGAGGAAGAGACGGCGGCGGCCGGCGCCGATGGTGACAGTGGACCGGAGGGAGGAATTGCCGGAGATGACTAAGGAGGAGACAAGACGGAGGCGGAGGCGCCCCGACGGCCCAAGGTAGGTTCTACCGACCCTTAATTGTCGTCAAGGTTATATTGACGGCAAGGGTTGGACGCCGACTGAGGAACTAAACGGCAACCACTGATGCGGATTCTGTGTAAATGGCAGACCCCGTGCCGTTAATTAGGGTTAACGGCAATCGATACTAACGCCTATTTTTCTGTGTTTTCTGTAGGGTAAGGGCCGAATGAGGAGCAGAGTGACCTGGGACCTGCTGGGCGTGGTACAGGGCGCTGTCGGAGGCCCAGCAGACCCGGATCGCGAGGATGGGATTCGGGCATCTTCTGTCGGTACGTCCATTCCACGTGGATGTGCCGTACTTAGAGGCCCTTAGGGAGAGGTGGGAGGAGGACTGCAAGGCATTCATCATGCCTTGGGGACACATGATACCCATGTTGGAGGACGTGGCATATCTGACGGGACTGCTGGTTCAGGGAGAGCTGGTGGTTGGACAGGAGCGGAGTGATTACCACAACGACATTGTGGAGCTGTGGGGCCGAGTTTGCCAGAGTGGGGGGGAGGAGGCCGATCCGAAGCATCTTGCTCGGATCCTTGTCAGAGGCCGTGGGGCTGAGGGGTAGGAGGAGAGGGCCCCTGGAGACGCTGGAGGAGTTTTTATACAGGATTGCGGGGGCACTCGACCTGGGGGATAGGAGTGAGGAGAGGTCGGTGCGGATCTTCGTCGCCTACCTCTTCGGGCTCCTTCTGTTCGCGACGCAGCAGTATCCAGATGAACTGCAAGTTCGTGTTGCTGCTTCGGGACCTAGGGCAGGCTGGGAGATACGCATGGGGCGCCGCGATGCGGGGGCATTCTCTTCTCTCTTCTACCCAGCAGCTCGCGGTGCTTTCAGAGCATTGGGGGCTTCACCCCCTTCCTACAGGTATGCAACTCTTTTAAATGCTCATCATTGAATTTAGAATTGATTAAACACCTGACTGACATTTTCTTTCCTGCCTTGCAGATCTGGGGGTACACCCGCTTCCCCATGGGACATGGGACACAGGTAGAGGGTGCCAGACCATGGTACCCTCATGGCACGGTGGGAGGTGGCCCTGACCCTAGGGTGACGGACCGGCGTGTGGAGGACGTGCGCACCGCGCTTGACCACTATCCCCACGATCAGGTACGAAACTCTCAACTAGCTCTCGTGCATTCTTTCAATTTTGCTTTTGATTAATGTGACTGACTAGTGTTTCTTTTCCTTTGCATGTGGTGTGGACCCCGTATGCGGGGGAGGTGGATGTGTCGCACCCGGCGGTGGCAGCGGGTCGTCCTTTAGCTAGGCTGGCACCCGGCCGGCCGTCGAGGTACCTTCTCTAGGTAGGGAGGGGCACTCGCGCCGCTGGTTCTTCGCCGAGGCCGGGATGGAGCGAGGAGCACCGGCACCACCGTCGCCTATTGGCGGGAGGGCGGCGAGCAGGTCCTCAGGCAGACGGACCTCGAGGACAGCGCCGCGTACTGGAGGGGTACCGAGCGCACTACGCCGGACGACTCCGACTTGACCGGCGAGTGGTAAGCGAATTTTTAACTCTAAGCCTTTGTCATTTAAATTTCTTGATTTGATTCTAACCTTGAAGTGTGAATGACAGCTGCCGGAGTCGCAGGCGATCCGCCTCCTGGAGGGGCGGTTGGCAGAGCAAGAGGTCGAGCTCGAGAGGCTCCGCGCCAAGGTGCGGGCATTGTAAGTACTTTCTCAGCCTACCTTGAATTTGATTTGATTTGGAATTGACCAAGATATGTGAATGCAGAAGGGGGAGCTAGCGCGGGTACGAGCGAGCCGTGACGCGGGGGTGAGCTCGTCCGCCCAGCCGGCTAGAGGGGACCTGGCGGTCCACCTACAGGAGGCGCTGGACCGGGCACAGGTTCGGGTCCAGGAGCTCGAGACGAGGACCCAGGAGCTGGAGGCGGAGGTAAGACACTGAACCGACACCTTCTCACTCATGATTTGATTTGATTTAATTTAACGTATTTGCTCCTTTGCTCTTTTGTGCGCAGCAGCGGGGAGGAGGAGTGGCAACCCTCCAGGCGCAGATGGAGAGTCTGCGGCTGGAGCTGACGAGAGTGGAGGGTCGCCTGCTCGAGGCGCGGGAGCGAGAGAGGGAGGGAGAGAGAGAGAGAGAGAGAGAGAGAGAGAGAGAGACGGACAGAGCCCGGATGGAGATTGCGAAGAACTACGAGATTTTGAAGGATCGGGTGCTGAAGAAGAAGCGCGAGAGTAGCAGCGGGCGGCCAGCAGGAGCACAGGGGAGGACGGCATCAGCCTTTGCCTCACTAGACGACATTGTGTCCTTAGGGGACCTGTCCGTGGCACGAGGAGGGCTGCAGCGGCCGGAGGCATCGACAGCGTCGAGACCTCCTCTCCTGACCGGTGTCGGAGAGGGAGGAGGAGGAGGTGAGCAGCTCGCGTAGGCAGAGTCCTAGCGAGGGAGAGAGGAGAGAGGAGTGATTTGTACCACCAGGGGTAGGCCCTGTCATGATATGTACAGAACTTCGACTTTATAGTGGATTTTGTGGACTTTTGTCATTTGTGTGCTTGAATGGTTTGCTTTGTACTTTGGTTCTTGCATCCACAACACTTAAAGAAAAAGTTAGTGTAGATCTGTTTTAGCCCCTTGCCTAAGTGATGTACCTTTCTTGAGATCTGGTCAATGGGCTAATGTCTAATCAAAGAAAAGAACATAAGTAAAATAACCGAAGGGAAATATGCACATGCATTTTTTTGTTTTTGTTTTTATTTTTATTTTATTTTCAAAATAAGAGGAAGATATGTACATGGAGAAAATATGTACATCGAGAGACTCTATTTTGGTTCTTTTTGTCATTTTTTTATTTCTGGATTTTTGGACTCTAAAATACATATTCATCACATGTCAAAGCATAGGGTCTGTGTGATCTACTTAACCACAGAGGTCATGAATAAGGAGGATCGTGCATGGAATCTTTGACGTTGGAAACTGCCCCTAGCCTTCTTGATATTTTCCACCACGGAAGGTCTTATGCGGTCAAATTTACCCCTAGAGGGAGGAATTGGAAGAAATAAGTAGGAAGTCATGTAAGGATTTGGTTTAAACCACTTTTTGTTTCCAAACCAACATCTCATACTAAAGACTTGGTCAACAATTATTTGCAGGGGAATTTTTCTTATTTGATTTCAGGGGTGGAGGTACATACTTTTTGCTACCTCCTTGATTTGGTCAGCCTTTTTCTGGGTACGTACTTTTTGCTACCCTTTGTGACCTTTTTGGCTTTTCTTTTCCCCTTTAGGCTTGATTTAGCATTCTGCCCCTTGCTTTTTCTTCTTCATTTTCCCTGTTTATGGTGACCTTGTCCTTTAGATGGGAGTGTGTTGAGTTCTCATATGTTGAATGCTTAATGAGAAGCTAATCCAACAAATCACATCTTTATTTTTGATGATGAGCATGAACATTTCATGGACAAAATTGGTGAATGTTAAGTAATGAAACTTGATGATAATGACTCTTGGAATGTAAATGACCAAACATGTTAATGATCATTTATATGTCATATATCTCCCTAACTAAGTTCTTTTATGTAGGTGAGATACTATGAAAGACATGTACCAAAACAAGGTTCAAAAGATCAAGAAAAGCATGAAAAACATGTACCTATCGACAGCCAGAAAGGCCCCTGTCGACAGATACAAACAGGCCAGAAAGCCACACCTCAGGACAGGAGTGCCTGTCGACAGCACCAGTGTCGCCTGTCGATAGCCACTGATAGGAAACTGTCTCCCGAACTCCCAGTCCTCTGCCTGTCAATACCTGTCGACAGGAGACCCAGTGCTGTCGACAGACGAAGAAAACCTTCAGATACGAGAAGTTTTTAGTTTCCAAACATGGTGGTTCCAACTACCACGTCTCTCCCATATATGGACCACCACTATATAGCTATCTTTTGAAGGTAAACTAGCACAGAAAGCCTCCACCAAAAACCCTAGAGAAAGTCACCAAGAACAAGTTGTGTGCTGCTGCTCTGCTTCACCCTGATGTTCAGAGATTGAACCAACTTGGATCCAGCAGTAACTGAAGTCTGATCGTCGTGGATT
>CM024757.1:162246290-162419986 GCA_014218235.1 Colocasia esculenta
GCACCGTAGCGGCGTTGCAGACACCCCCTGGTAGTTCTGGCAGTGACAAATAGTAGCCGTGGTGACAATCTCAAGCCACCCACCTCTTGTAACAATAAAGGATGTTACAATGACATGGAAGGATTGAGGAAGAGAATGTCCAAAGAGTATATAGGTAAGGTGCTACAGGTACTATACCATGCCACTTTCTCTGAGAAAAAGAAGAAAACCATGGAAATGTGTTGGGCACTTGCTTCAATGGAAGGAATTAGCTCAACCTACAGTTGGTATATATTCGCTTTTAATCTCTAGTTGCTTCAATAGTAATTTTGATATTAGTAGTGATATTGTGGGTGCATGTTTAATAACATCTTATCAAACTTCACATTAATTCATTTGTTCCGCAGAAGTATATAATAGAACTTACTCCAAGATCAGTTAAGTAATAATTTAGCTTCTCTCTATCTCTCTTCTTCACCTCTGACTCTTTCTCCTTCCCATTTAGCTATTGTCTTCCTGATCAATCTCAATACTTATAATACTAATATTCAATCTTTTCTTAAAAAAGAATACTAAGAACAAATTAAAAGACATTGTACCAAAGTTGATATCTAGTAACAATGAGGCATTTTGTAATAATGAAAGAAAAAAAGCTCCATCTCTCATATGATTTCATTTCTTATGGTACTGACAATATAGATTATCTGGAAATGATTGGTCCTAAAAAAGGTCCTGAATATAGTATGCTTATCAAATAACTACTGTTCACTACCACATCTAACTTGACAGTTCAATCTTCAAATCTGAACAAATTAAGTTGTCTCTCATCTGATGTGCTATCCACAACCATACAATATACAAGATAGAAGCATAAAATGCTATATATATATATATTAAAATGCTCTATATATATACCCGGCCCCTAACACTTGGCATTGTAACATTCGTCTTAAACCTTGTTTAATTAGCACAAACAAGATAAAAGTAAGGTCTCGTACATGACCATATTATTACCTCCATTTTTCTAAGGAGATGGAGGAATCTTTTGAAGAAAGTGATGGGTGGGAGAGTCAGGGCATGTACCAACTCCTCAAAGTTGATCCCCCTAAGAGAAACCCAAAATTGTTCTAGAAAAACTTTAACCAATTTTAAATGGGGGAAGGGGAGAGGGAAAATGATAGTGGAAAAGTTAGGGGGAGGGGTTGCATAGGGGTCGAGGGAGGAGGTAGGGGATAGATGAGAAGGGGAAGAAAAGTTGAGGATTGTTGTCTGGGGGAGGGGATGGTGACCGGGGTTGGGGAAATGCTGGGCATAGGGAGGTTATGATGAATGGGTGGGAGGAAAGAGGATAGATCGAGAGTGGGAGAAGAGTGATAGTTGGGGGAGGGGGTGTTTGGTGGTGAAGTGGAAAGATTTCACAGGGTTATGTGCCAGAAACGAGTGTGGGTGGCCAACAGGGAGGCGCCCCTCTCCGACCTCGCCTCCTCCGAGCTCCGGCTCTCCCCCGGACGGTGTGCTGGTGTTGCTCAACCAATCGAAGATGCCCATCTAGTCTTCCAACTCCTCGAGCTCCACCGTCTTCCAGAGGCCAAAGTCCACCATCGGTGGGGGGAGCATAGAAAGAATAGACATGAGGAGGAGGAGGAGGCGGCGGCACTGAAGGGAGTCACATACCTACGGAGGCAGCGGTCGAAGGCTCCCAACGGCGGCACTCCGACAGTGTGGGCTTAGAAGCAACTCGGAGGCGATGGCGGGGGGAGAGATTATCGTGGGGTGTTTCAAGGGGGGAAGGGAAGGCAGGGGTTTAAAATGCCGCCATTTTTTTCAGGAGGGGGGGGAAGCACGGGGTGTTTCGGGTGGAAGGGAGAGAACATAATATTTAAATATTAATAATTTTGAATATTAATAATTTGATTATGGCATGTTAGGATCGGATTTTCTGTAATGGCAAATCTAGAGGGGGTTGAATAGATTTGCAGCGAAAACTTAAGCATTTTAAAAATTACTTTGAAATAAAGAATCTACTCAATTAAAACTCCTCTGATCTGATTCAATGTGTGTTATCAAAATGTGAGAAACACTTTATGAAACAGTGTAAGTGTCAAATATGTGATTAACGTATGTGAACAAATTAATTAGTGTGTAGGCAAAATCCATATTCATGCATCTAGTGCAATACAATGCAAACCACAAATCAAACCACAGTGCACAAGGGATTTTTAGGTGGTTCAGAGATCACATCCAGTGACTCCTACATCCACCCCTCACATAGTGAGGCACACACTACTCAAAGAACTGAGTACAACACACACACAAACACTCAGGCTCAGACACACACACACGCTAGATCAAGTTCACAGAAGATTAGATCCTCTAGGCTCGATCTGATCTACACACCACACACACAGATTTGATCTATACACAAGCTAGCATAGATCACAAAGCACACACAATCACAAACTCCACGTACTGATCCCCAATCAGCACACACACACACAGATACATGAATTGAGTTGAGAAAAGGTATGAGTGAGGAAAGACATATCCCTTCAAATGTTGATCTGATCACCACGATCACAGATCCACAATGTTTCTTCCTCAATTCTGCTTCTGCTCCTCTTCTTCTTCTTCTTCTTCTTCTTGATCTACACTGCTCTGCTTCAATAGCTTCTGGATTACGATTTCTTCTTCTGCTGCTGCTGCACTTCTTCCAGATCTACTCCTTCTTGAGCACACCACTTCTTTCTCTAAAGCTTGACCTTGATTTCCACGTCCTTTATGTTGAAAGGCTGGTCCGCAACTTCTGGAGATTGAGCAAGGCACTGGAGAGATCCCTTTTTGCCGCCAAAAACCTTTTCTAGGAATTGTATGGGCAGGCTTGCCTTTGGAGTATGAGGATCATGGGTATTTATAGCCCCATATGTCCATGAGGTGCGTTGGGGTGCGTGGGCACAAAAATCTAGGTCAAATCCCTTGATTCCTAAGCAGCCACATGTCTAGAAAAATTATTGTTTTTGACCTTCAGTCGAAGTGTGTTGACACCACTGGCTACTGGCTTCAGAACAGGCTTCTGGGAGGGACAGTGAGTGTCAACATGCAGGCAGACTGTGTCGACACCTCTGGCTACTGCTTCCTTCACTGTTTGTTGAATTCATACACTGTGTCAACACAGCATCCACATGTGTCGACACCACTGACTCTTTTATGCTCTGAATGTAGAGAGTGTGTCAACACACTTGACATCTTGTGTCGACACAACTTTGACAAAATTATGTGAACCTGCATATATGAAGTGTGAACCATCAAAACATGTCATTATCATCAAAATATGAAATATTAAGTATTAAACATATTGTTCACTCATCATTGTAATATGTACAATGTGTCATCATCAAGATCAAATCAAAATCAAAGTATGAGTGTTTGGACATCATATACAACCAAATATTGTAGTCATCATTAAAATCAAAGTATGAGTGTGTAGACATCATCAACATGAAGGTTTTAGTCATTATCCAAATGAATACACAACTTAACAATCTCCCATATATATACAATATGACATCAGATTGTGTACAAAATGTCATCATCAAAACACAAATGTCATCATCAAAACACAATATGTTTGAAGTTGTGTGCTTAACATGATTGACCAGAATTATGTCATCATCAAAAATAGATTAAAGCAATGATCAAGTCAGTGAGTATGGTTATTTAAATAACCATAACTCAACATTCTCCCCCTTTTTGACGATGACAAAATATACATTCATATTTCTCCCCCTTTTTGTCAACATCAAAAAGATGAAGAGAAACATATAAATGTCAAGAAAGCACAATGGTTATGTACAACATTTGTTGAGATGAATAATCATGAAGTTTGCAATCATGGACAACAAGGATAGCATGGATTGTTTTCATTCAAAAAATTGCAATCATTACTGAAGCTTGCCATTGCAATCATATTGTTCCCCTCAAATTCTCCCCTTTTTTTTATAACAACAAAAAGACTCTCTCTCTCCCCCTTAATCAACAACAAGTATAGTTACCCCCTTTGGTCTAACACTCTCCCCCTATGATGGTGTCAATGAAATAAGTAGGAAAAAGGTGATACCAAAGAACATCAATGGATGGAGAACAAAGTATGACTGAAATGTAAGCAAAAGGTGAATTGAGAGATGAATGATCAGAAATGATCAGAATCAATAAGATCTTTGATATTAAAATATGAGAGAAAAATTATTGTGTCTTTAGATTATGCAACAAAGTTTTAATAACAAAGACACATTCAATCACAACATATGTCAAAGTTTTAATAACCTGATGCATTTAAAAGGATGAAGCAAATGTGATGAAAGTGACCTCTATGAGTTGACAAAAGTGTTTATCACATGAGTTTAGCAGCTAAATATTTAACACAATGTAGAATAATAACTCTAAACCCATTAACATGAACTTCATCTAGGTCAATGTATATGCTGTTCTTTTTCTACTTTTTATATTTTTCTTTCATTTTGTGAGAGAGAATACAATAGTAAATTGGTCAAATCACACCTTTCAATGCAAGAGGTCACATTTACCCAATGCAAGACCCCCTGATTACTCAGTGGTTTAACCTTCATTACCTTATACAGAGTTGAAACAATTTATTTGTCACCTTTTGACGCGAGCCAAAACACTTGATTATGTGAAATGAACCCGTTACTCAGTGATAAAGTAAAGTTTTCATTGCTCTGTTTGTATCTCTCTATTTTTCTGAACACTTTCTGTTTGATATTTTTAAGAACAGAATTACATTAATTAGAATAGACATGATCATGAGTGTAGATAAATTATTCTTAACATGTGTTAAGGATAAAGCTTCAAAACATACACATGTTAACACTAAAGCAACTCATGTTCCTACAAGTGTTTTGCAACTCAGTTTAAATGAGTTCAGTATTAAAATTGGCATAAACTTGTTCCTAGATTGTATCTTTAAGACTAAACTGAGTGCACAATTATTTTAGTCTTTATGTATGAAATCTCTCATATAGGAATATCATAAAGACTCATTTATCCTGATGCAAGACTTGAATAAAATGTATGAAATGTCAAGAAGATAGAATTAGGAAATAAATGGAAATTGTTTTTCAAGCATGAGTTTGAGTGGATGTTATCATGATGATTTATGAAAGAATTAGCTCCCCCTGAATATGTGAAGATTTCAAAAAGATAGATGATGATGTGTCAACACAAAATCCTTAGTGTGTCGACACAAGAGCAAGAAATCTCAAGAATACAGCAGCAGTGAACAACTAGTGTCGACACATAAGCAACTATGTGACGAACTGATCATGATAAAAAGCAACTAGTGTCGACACAAGAGAAGATGTGTGTCGACCTGAGCATGATCAAAGTCATTTTTATGGGTTTTCCAATGGTTTAAAAAATAACTTTTGTTAAGCAGCTTTGCAAGAACATTTGTCAACAAACTTAATGGGAGTTGTCAATAAATCAGATATGAAAGAATATTTCTCAAGCATTTCACTCAAAGATTCTTTTGACTCACTCTCCCATAAAATATGCATGATATGAAATGATCATTTAAGCAATTCAATTATGTTCATTCCAAGCAGTTTGCATAGAAAGAATATGAACATGATCAAGCATACATCAACAGACAATTTATTGAAAGAGAGAAGTTTTTCAAAGACTTAAAATAAAGTTTTTGAAATTTTCATTTTGCTTGATGACCTTTATGCAGGAAAAGACTATTGATGTAAGACCGGGCTTCTCGGCTTTCCGTCCAGTGTCCTGGATGACTGGCCACTAACGTGTCCAGGCTGAGCGACATGTTAGTGTCGCGTCGTGAGTGTCTGACGCGACAGTCATCCTTGTCGCGACGAGGGTGTGCGTCGCGTTCTTGTCACACCCGGTTGCCTGTCGCGTTCTTGTCGCGACTGGTCAACAGGTCGCGACAGTGTTTGTCGTGTTCCGTCGTGCGGTCGTCTGACGCCTATCAGAGTGGCAAGTCCGTCAGTACGGCCAATCGTGTTGTCGCGGCGCCCGTGGAGGGGACGTGTTCTTGTCGCGGCCCGTTGACCGATTGCGTTAAGGTTCGTAACACGACGGGGCGGTCCGTCGCGTTCTGGGTGCCGAAGGCTTAAGGCCTTGGTCGGCTACCCCTTTCCCCCTTCTCCCCTCTTCTTCCCTTTCCTCTCTTCTTCGGCGATGGGGAGGTTCCCCTCCGGCGATCGGGCGTGGTGGCGGCCGGCGGCTTGTGTGCGGAGCGAGGAAGAGGTGTCCAACCGACGTGAAGGTCCCTACGGGGTTCGGTTCTTCGTGAAAGGTAGGGATTTCTTGTGCCCTCTCTAATCTGGGTGGATTGGAGCCCTCGTGGTTTGTAGAATAGCGTTCCTGCTTTCCCCATGCTCCCCTCCCCCGTATGTGAATGTTTGTAGCATGTGGGCGGCCCCGGGATGGAGCATCCCGTGGTCTGCCTCTCTGCTGATGTCGAGACGGCTCGGCGCGTCGCGACATCAGAAGAGGCATCGGCCCAGTCGGGAGCGACCTTATCGCGACGCAGTTGGCGGTCGCGATAGGGTCGCTGTCGCGACACATTTCTTGGTCGTGATAGGGTTGGCTGTCACGACGCTTCTCCCGGTCGCGACAAGGCTATCGCGATGCCCTTCCCCGTCGCGATGGTGTCGCGACGGCCTTGGGGGTCACTACAGTGCCTGTGTTGCCTCGGATGTTTCCGTGGGCTCGGTTGAGTGTCGGCATGTGCCCCAGGGCAAGCTTTGCCCTTAGGACCTTCTGGTAGGGAACGCGTCTGGTTTCCTCCCTATGTTCGGTGACCGAAGGTGACACCTTCATGGCCGTGTCCTGGAAAGGGTGCCAAGTGAGTCGCATCTGTCTAATAATCGATTGACTGGCAGTCAATTGATTATTAGCAGAGCGACAAGTTTCCGTGCTGTCCGGTGGTGTTCCGAGGTTCTAGCCGTTTGTGCGTGCCTTGGTTGGCCAACGGCCCTTTTGAGGGTCCGTGCATGCCTCTCACTTGTTGGGCTTGTCGTGTGTTACAAGCCAGCAGTTCGGCGTGGTTTTTGTTGTGCTTGCCCCACCTGTTCGCTCGGTCCTTGGCACTTGAGGGCTTGTCCCGTTCAGAGGTTGTCTTCGTTGCCTGGGACCCCCGTCCTCAGGAGCCTGTTGAGGGAGTACTCCGGGCTACGAGCGTGCTCGAGTTGGCAGTCGACAGGGCGGACTCTGGAGCTGAGGGGAAAACGAGGTTTGGACAGCGGCGCTGAGTCATTTGTAGAGATCTCTTGTTTGGGGCGGGACACCGAGGTCGTTGAGGTGGTTCTCTTCCCAGCGTGGCCCAGACAATCCCTTGTCTCACTTCCTCTCTCTGTGTTGGTTCCGGAGCCATGTAGTGGTGTCAGGCGTGAGGCCGCAGCTTGGCCAGGCTGCGGTGTTGCGTGCGTTGGTGTGTTTCTGTGGCGGCTCCTTCTCTCTCTTTCGGGGAGGCGGAGGCAGAAGCTAGGCTAGCGAGCAGAGGGCGTGGACAGCATGTCCCCCTCTTGGTTGCTAGCGGCGGTGGCTTGGTTCTTGTTGTTGTGACGATGCTTCCTCACGACGTTTCCAAGTGTTATCCGTTGCCCTAGTGTGCACGGCGGTTATAGCTTGGTCATGCCTAGTTTTCGTGGGCGTCGTTGGTCTGGCCTTGTGCAGACCCGTGCTTCTGGTGGTTTCCGTGCTTCTGGTGGTTTCCGTTTCTCTTTACAGCTTTCTAGTGTAGTTTCCTATTTTCGGAGTTCCTACTACTCTGGCCGGTGAGGGACTGGTAATCCCTACTGGGCCTTGTTCGCGAGGCTCACCCCCCTACTTCCTTCAGTTAGGGGCTCGTCGTCGTCGGAGCTCGGTGTCGGACGGGTTGCAGATGCGGCTGTGGCGCCGTGTGTTGTCAGCAGCAGTAAGAGCGAGTGTTGTGAGCTCTTGTACCTGAGTGAGTTGAGAGTTATGCTTTGCAAGTTCTCAGAGTATGCCCCTTAAGGACTGCACCTTTCTTCTTGTACATGTGCTTTTATTTGTGACATGTTGTACAGACTTTTGTATAATGTATAAATTGTTATAGTTATTCGAATTCAGTACATATCTCACTAGATTATTTCTTATAACCCTTTCGGGTCTTCGGATATGTGGGTGGCGATGCGAACTTCGGGGTCCCTGGTGGGGGTCCAAGAGGTCGGGTCGTTACAATTGGTATCAGAGCGAGGAGTCTATTGAGATTTGTTAAGAGTTTATAACTATAGTTGTCCCAAGGAAAGGTACTAGTGCGCTGCTGACACCGTCCAACTAGTGTTAGGCTTGTGCTTTTGATTGTTTTGCAGGTGTGCGGCTTCCCTGCAAGTTTTGTGTGCGCGCTGCAGTGGGTTGCAGTTGTTGCTGCGTCGCGTGCGTGGCGAGTGTGGTCGCCTGGCGTGTTCATGTCGTGGTGGCGCGGTTGGCGGTGGACTTGCTGGCAATGTTCTTCCTTGTATGGAGGAAGGTTGCATGCAAGTGCAGGTGCGGTGCTCTTGGTCATCTTCAGCGCATTGGGTGTGTGTGTGCCACTAAGGCTGAGAGAGCCTGCATGTGGTGTGGCCTTCACCGGTGCAGAGTTGTCTGTGGAACTGGTGGAAGGTGTCTCTGCCATGTTGGTTGCCCCTTTGTTGTTGGGGTGCGTGTTGTGGTTGTTATGTGTGTGGTCTTCGGTCTGTGCGATGTGCTCTGCTTGGTCGGCGTTGTTGCTTGGGCTAAGCAAATGTTCTGTGTGCTGTGTTGCTTTGCTAGTAGAGTGCTGCGACACTTGCCTGTGGTTGTTGTCGGCCTGGTGCTGACTAGTTGTGAGCTCTGGTGAGGTGCTCCCAGAGTTCTTCTTTGTTGATTTTGGCGGAAGTGAGGTTTCCCCAGAACTATGTTGTGCCCGTTTCTGGTTGTTGTTGCGTTGCCCTCTAGGCTGAGGTGCATCACTTGGTTGCCCTGTGTTCTGGTGAAGGTTTCCCAGAACTGTTTGTTGTTGTCCTAGTGCGTTCTGGCGATTTTTCCCAGAACGGTGCCGTGGTGGTTCTGGTGGAGGTTCTCCCAGGGCCTGCTTCCGTTGCTTTTGCAGTTCTGCTTGCTGTAGTGTTCTCTCTGATGGTCCGTGTTGTTTGGCCATTTGGTTGGGCTGCGTTCTGGTGAGGTTCTCCCAGGACGGCTCTTGGCGCTTTTGGTGGAGGTTCTCCCCAAAGCTGCCCTGTGTTTGTTTTGGTCATTGTTGCTCTCTCTCTTTGTAGAGATGAGCTGTTGTTGTTGCCGGTTGGACTGTTCGTGTTACAGTCTGCTTGGGCATTGTCGGTCAAGGTGTTGTGCACTTGGTCGTGCGTCTGGATGTTGTGTTGGCACTTGTCCCGTTGTTCGTTTCTGAGTTTCTCGGCTGCGCTGATGGGACTTTGTGTGTCCCCGTGGCTCGGATGGTTTGTTTTGTTTTCCTGTGCCCTGCATGCTCTCCCAGATTGTGTTCTAGTGAGTGTAGTGGGTGTCTGGCTGGCTATGCTTCTTGTGGAAGCATCAGTCTTGCATTGTGGCTTTCTCTCTCGCGTGTGGAAGAGACTCATTGCGTTGCGTGTCTTCTTCCTCTATTTTCCGTTGGTTGCTCGGGGTGGTGATGCTTCACTGTGGTATTGTGTTGTCGGGGTGCGCATCATTGCGACCCACTGGTGGAGTCATCTTCCCTTGAGTTGTTTTTGGGTTGAGCTAGTTGCTCCCCTCGTACTGACGTTTCCTTGTGGCACCGTGGGTCGGTGGACCTGTTCGTGCCATTTGCTGTTGTGATTGTTTCTTGCTACCTGCCTAAACAATTTGGAGCATTGGGTCTCTGTTGGTCTGGTGTGAGGTAGTACCATTTTCTTGTTGGGTTGCATGCATGAGCGTTGCTCTGTTGTGCACCGGTTTTCTTGCTTGGCTTGCTCGTGCAAGCATTGTTTCAGTGTGTGCTCGATTGTGCCTTGGCTTGTGCCTTGGAGGCTTTTCATGTCATCGTTTGGTGTTTGGCCTCTCTATCGGTCGCGATAGAGGTGGGGCTTCTTGCTCTTGCGCGCTAGGGAGTCGATGTGGTCCTTTGCTCCCCATGCGGTAGAGTCGGGGCTCTGTGTTTTATGTGCTTCTCGGAGCGGACGTGGTTGTCGCGCTCTTGAAGTCGTCGGCTTTCCGTGTGAATTTTTGCGGGTCTCTGGTGGAGAGTTCTTCCTGTTAGCCGCAGTGTTGTTTCGGCCAGCTGGTGCACCTGTGTTGCACTTTGTTTAGTCTTGGGTGCTTATCGTAGCCTCGTGTGCTCGTGCGCGAGTGTTTCGGTTTTGTTCCATCTGGAGCCTTGGTGCATTGTGTTGTACCTTGGGTGGCTCCTGGTGCTTGGGATAGCACCATGTGTGTGCCGCGTGCCTGTTCGTGAGATTTGTGTGTCATTTCTCGAGTTTGCTCGGTGTTGGAGGCGTTGAGCGTTCCACCTCTGGGACACTCTGTGTTGGCCTGTGCCTTGTGGTTGTACCATTACTGCTATGGGGTGGCTGCTTTGCCTTGTCTAGGTAGCCCTATCGGTGGTACGCTGGGCTTTGGTTGTGGCCTATGTCTCGGTTTTCCCTCTCTCTCTGGGAGCGAGTGTGTTTGGCTGTGGTGCCTTGCTTCGGGTTGGGTCCCTCTGAGGTCGGTGTGTTGTTCTCAAATCTGCAGCTATTTCGGTTCTCGTGTGGTTGTGTGCCTTTCTGGCGGTTGGCATGTTGGTACTCGTGCTAAGCTTCGTGTGCGCGTGGTGGGTGTGCTGCCAATCCCTCGTTGGTTCTCCGTTGTGCGTGGTGTTGGTTAGTCTGGAAGCCGATGGCGGAGTCTCTGTCGGTTCGTCTGGTGACAGTGAGGCTTATTGGCTTGCTAGTACTCGACCACGTGGTTTGTCGACGTTGTGAGGGCTCGGTTTCAGCTTACCCTCAGACGCCTTCTGGGTTTCTGTCGCGGTGCGCCACGTTATGGAGTGTGTGGTCTCCCAGTTCTTGTGGCTCCGCATGCGTTTGGTGTCCCTGTTGGACCCGAGGAAGGTCTGGGTGAGACCTAGTGGTGACAGTGGATGTCGTTTTCGCGTGTTGAGGTTTCTCCGTGTGCGTTGTTGTCCCTGTCGGACCACGAGGAAGGTCTGGGTGAGACCTAGTGGAGATAGTGGACGTTGTTCCGTGTGTTGCGGATCCTCCGCGAGTGTGTCCTCGCTCTAATTCTTGTTTCTCGTGTGGTTTCTTGTTGGGCTGATGATCGATGCTAGCTGTTGCTATTAGCGTGAGGTCGTTCCCCTGAGACTTGTGGTTGGTTCTCAGGTGTTTCTCATGTTGCTGTCGGCAACCGTGTCCTCTGTCGGGTTTTGCCGGCGACAGAGTGGGTTGTTGAGCGGTTGGTCCCAACAGCGAGGTTTGTTGGTGGCTGTAGCCGTGTAGTTTTCGGCTGGTGTTCTCTGCTGTTCAGGTCTGTTTTGGCGTTGCTCGGCGCTTGTGGGGTCGTCGTTCCGTTTGGATGCCCCCGTGTGGCTGGAGTGAGCCATTAGTTTTCGGTTGTGTGCTCCACCCATGTGTTTGGAGCCCGTTGTGTGAGCCGTTGATTTTCTGGCTTCTTGTGCTCCGCGCGTGTTTAGCGGTGCGGTTGTTGCCACAAGGAAGTCGTGTTGAGACTTAGTGGCTTATTCACATTGGTCTTACATTTACTCCTTGTGTTTCGTTTCGTGCCTCAGGATCTTTTGGGCTTGTCCCAATTTCGAGGACGAAATTGTTTAAAGGGGGGTAGAATGTAAGAACCGGTTTCTCGGCTTTCCGTCCGGTGTCCTGGATGACTGGCCACTAATGCGTCCAGGCTAAGCGACACGTTAGTGTCGCATCGTGAGTGTCCGACGCGATAGTCATCCTTGTCGCGACGAGGGTGTGCGTCACGTTCTTGTCGCACCCGGGTTGCCTGTCGCGTTCTTGTCGTGACCAGTCAACGGGTCGCGACAGTGTTTTTCGTGTTCCGTCGTGCGGTCGTCTGATGCCTGTCAGAGTGGCAGGTGTGTCAGTATGGCCTGTCGCATTGTCGCGGCGCCCATGGGAGGCGCATTCTTGTCACGGCCCGTTGACCCGTCGCGTTAAGGTTCGTAATGCGACGAGGCGGTCCGTCGCGTTCTGGGTGCCGAAGACTTAAGGCCTTGGCCGGCTACCCCTTTCCTCCTTCTCCCCTCTTCTTCCCTTTCCTCTCTTCTCTGGCGATGGGGAGGTTCCCCTCCGGCGATCGGGCGTGGTGGCGGCCGGCGGCTCGTGTGCGGAGCGGCGGAGCTTGCGTGGAGCGAGGAGGAGGTGGCCAACCGACGTGAAGGGCCCTACGTGGTTCGATTCTTCGTGAAAGGTAGGGATTTCTTGTGCCCTGTCTAATCTGGGTGGATTGTAGCCCTCGTGGTTTGTAGAATAGCTTTCCTGCTTTCCCCATGTTCCCCTCCCCCGTGTGTGAATGTTTGTAGCTCGTGGACGGCCCCGGGATGGAGCATCTCGTGGTCTGCCTCTCTGCTGATGTCGCGACGGCTCGGCGCGTCGTGACATCAGAAGAGGCGTCGGCCCAGTCGGGCGCGACCATATCGCGATGCGGTTGGCGGTCGCGACGCGTTTCTTGGTCGTGATAGGGTTGGCTGTCACAGCGCTTCTCCCGGTCACGACAAGGCTGTCGCGGTGCCCTTCCCCATCGCGATGGTGTCGTGATGGCCTTGGGGGTCATGATAGTGCCTGTGTTGCCTCAGGTGTTTCCGTGGGCCCAGTTGTGTGTAGGCGTGTGCCCCAGGGCATGCTTTGCCCTTAGGAGCTTCTGGTAGGGAACGCGGCTGGCTTCCTCCCTGCGTTCGGTGACCGAAGGTGACACTGACACCTTCGTGGCCGTGTCCTAGCAGGGGTGCCAGGTGGGTCGAGTCTATCTAATAATCGATTGACTGGCGGTCAATCGATTATTAGCAGAGCGACAGGTTTCCGTGCTGTCCGGTGGTGTTCCGAGGTTCTAGCCATTTGTGCGTGCCTTGGTTGGCTGACGGCCCTTTTGAGGGTCCGTGCGTGCCTCTCGCTTGCTTGGCTTGTCATGTGTTACAAGCTAGCAGTTCGGCGTGGTTTTTGCTGTGCTTGCCCCACCTATTCGCCCAGTGCTTGGCACTTGAGGGCTTGTCCCGTTCAGAGGTTGTCTCCATTGCCTGGGACCCCCGTCCTCAGGAGCCTGTTGAGGGAGTACTCCAGGCTACGAGCATGCTCGAGTTGGCAGCCGACAGGGCGGACTCTGGAGCTGAGGGGAAAACGAGGTTTGGACAGCGGCGCTGAGTCATTTGTAGAGCTCTCTTGTCTGGGGCGGGACGCCGAGGTCGTTGAGGCGGTTCTCTTCCCAGCGCGGCCCAGACAGTCCCTTGTCTCACTGCCTCTCTCTACGTTGGTTTCGGAGCCATGTAGTGGTGTCAGGCGTGAGGCCGCAGCTTGTCCAGGATGCGGTGTTGCATGCGTTGGTGTGTTTCTGTGGCGGCTCTGTCTCACTCTTCCGGGGAGGCGGAGGCAGGAGCTAGGCTAGCGAGCAGAGGGCGTGGACAGTGTGTCCCTCTCTTGGTTGCTAGCGGCGGTGGCTTGGTTGCTGTTATTGTGACGACGCTTCCTCACGACGTTTCCAAGTGTTATTCGTTGCCCTAGTGTGCAAGGCGGTTATAGCCTGGTTGTGCCTAGTTTCCGCGAGCGTCGTTGGTCTGGCCTTGTGCAGACCCGTGCTTCTAATGGTTTCCGTTTCGGTGTTCTCTCGGTTTCGTAGTCCTGTTCTTGGGTGCCAGTCTATGGTGGCATCGGCGTGTGTGTTTTCTCAACCTTGTGGAGTGTCCACGGTCCGGGATGGTTCTACTTGTGGTCCCTCGGCCTTGTGGAGGTCTAAGGTGGTCGTGCTTGAGGTGAGACGTCGTTCTCACTTGGTTGTTCCGCGGTCTCGGCAGGTGTGCCGAGGGTTGCTTCCGCTGTGTGCCCGACTCCGTTGGTTTTTGCGGGAATCATGTGTGTGGCCCGACCTCGGTTGGTGGTCGTGGCGTTGCGCTGTTCTCTTCCGCTGCTTAGCAGTACCCTGCTGTAGGTGTTACTCGCTTTACAGCTTTCTAGTGTAGTTTCCTATTTTCGGAGTTCCAGCTGCTCTGGCCGGTGAGGGACTAGTAATCCCTACTGGGCCTTGTTCGCGAGGCTCACCCCCCTACTTCCTTCAGTTAAGGGCTCGTCGTCGCGAAAGCTCGGTGTTGAACGGGTTGCGGAGGCGGCTGTGGCGCCGTGTGTTGTCAGCAGGAGTGAGAGCAAGTGTTGTGAGCTCTTGTACCTGAGTGAGTTGAGAGTTGTGCTTTGCAAGTTCTCGAGGTATGCCCCTTAAGGACTGCACCTTTCTTCTTGTACCTGTGCTTTTATTTGGGACACGTTGTACAAACTTTTGTATAATGTATAAATTGTTATAGTTATTCGAATTCAGTATATATCTCACTAGACTATTTCTTATAACCCTTTCGGGTCTTCGGATCCGTGGGTAGCGACGCGAACTTCGGGATCCGGGAGGTCGGGTCGTTAAATTGATACTTGGCTAAGAATTTTTCTCATGCATGATGATAGTTTCCAGACAAGTCTAACTTGTCCTTTCACATTTCACCATTTATACCACATAGTCACTATAAAAAGGTCAATTATTCTTTAGTTTTAGCATGAAATTCATTGCATTTTAATTAATATTTTTGCACTTTTTTCAAATTTACCCCCCCCCCCGCTTAATATGTGCATGAATGAAAAAGCTAGCAAGCAATCCACACATGATTATGCACACAATTAGCTTTAAGCATAACATGACTTCTAGTACTCGGCGGAGTATTTTACTCACGCATAATGATGGCTTCTAAACAAGCATAACTTGTTTTTCCACATGTCATCATTTGATATACCAAAAAGTCAAAGCAGTTGATATGCATACAGAATCATGGGCACAGTTAAGCAAGCATGATAATACAAACTTGATTCCAATTGTTATGGCACAAAGTTATTGTTGGGAGCAACATCAAAACACACTCTTCATTGTTCAGATAAGACTCTAAGAATCTTCTTTAACTTAAGCAGTTCAATCTGGAAATGATATGAGGTTTTACCTGAACAGTCTTTATTTGGATTTTACTTGTGGTTTCCAATTTTTCTTGCCTTACATAGCCATTGTCTTAATTTCAGATGGAAAATATATGGCTACAAGACTCATCAACTTGCTGATCAAACTGACCTTGGGACCCATACCTCCTTGGGTCCTGCAGTGGAGCAGAGTTAGATTTAAGCAATGAACTTTTTGAATCCAAGAGAATTTTCTTTTTGGTATAGATGCACTTTTGTCATTAATGGAACTATGAGCAGCATTAGTTCCATAACATAATTATTCTTTGTTTAATGCACCTAGTTTTCATGAAATGTTCAATTTATGTTCACATGGAGTTTCTGAGTTTTTTTTCAACAGAATCATGATTTTTAGTTACATGTGCATGATGTGAAAATTTTTGTAAGTAACTTAAGCATGATTATGCACACTTTTAATTTTAAGCAAGGGGTGTTGGTACTCAGCGGAGAAGTTTTCTCACGCATAGTGATAGTTTCCAAACAAGCATGACTTGTCCTTCCACATTTCACCATTTTATATACCAAGAGATCTAGATGTGTAACTCATCATGATTTCACTTTAGCATTAAATTTCACTCATCAAACAATTTATTCAAGAGAACAATAAGTTTTTATTTAGCAAGGAATCTCTCAGAAGTATTTACCTGGTGAAATTTTCATTTTCTTTCATTCTCTCTACTTACTTTCTTGTAGCCTTAGTCATGAAGCCTTCACCTTGAAATTGACTACAAGGATCCTTGCATCCAGCTTTCAAACAGCACATTTCAGAACCCAAACTTGTTTGGGTCCTAAGGATCTTTTATGAATCTACAACAACGATTTTTGAATCCAAAAGGATTTTATATTGGGTGCATTTTCTGAAGACTAGAAACACTAGAATCTTGATTTCTCATCTTAGAGTTATTAGTATAGAATGCACCACTGACATACTGAACATTTTGTTTTCTATTTTTCAGATTTTTATCATTGAGACTTTTAACCTGGAATTCAGAAGAGATCTTTTGTGCAACAGTTCTATTTTCATGTACATGGAATTTCTGAATGTTTTCAGCATGAACATGATCTTTATTCTTATGTACATTAACATGAAACATGGGAGCATGCACAAGATTATCAATTCTATTGCAACATTCCCTAGAAATATGTCCAAATTTATGATATGTGAAGCACTGGACTAGTTTGGCATATTTATGGAAATGTTGATCTCTATTCCAGCAAAATTTAGCTAAATGACTAGGTTTATTGCAGTTAAAGCAAATGATATCATTTCTTACCTGGTACTTACCTTGGCATGTATGCATTTGCTAGAATCTCTTTTTCCTGTAAGGAGGCTTACCATGAGGAGAAGGAGGTACCTTTCGGTGGCTCTTGGCATGATGTGGAGTTGTAGAATGCCTTGGATCTTTCTGTGATGATGAAGGAGGTGTGGAGACCTTGTAGAATCATGTTTTCTTTTCCATTTTCTTTTTCTGATTTCCAATTGAAACATGGTTCTTTCTATTTGCAGTATTTTTATTCAATTTATTATTTTGTTTTTGAAAATTTTTCTGAGCATGAGTCTTAACAAATTTTTCTTTAGGTGCAGCAAAATTCTTGTTCATAAAAACATTAACAAATGAGGTCTTTGTTTTGTTTTCAAAATTCTTTTTGTTCAAGGGGTTAAATCATAAACCTTCCATTTGACAATTAACTTTTATTCCAAGAAGATTATCCAAATTCTGAGTTCCTTGAACAAACTTAGACAAAGCAGATTTTAAGTTATCAATAGTTTTGTTCAATTCAGAAATCATCTTTTCAGAATTTTGATTTTGTTTAACAACCTCTTCAAGTTCATTTATCAATTTTTCTTTTTCAGCTTTCAATGCAGCAGTTTCCTTTTCTAAAGTTTGAAGTTTGTTTTGCATGTTATCCAGATCATTTTTCAACTTGTTCTTTACATTTTCGAATTGAACAATTTGATTTTTCAAGTCAGTAATTTTCTTCTTAGAATTGTTGCATTCATCATTTAATGGTCTGTCATGAAACAAACATTCAATTTTCTTTTTCAGATAACTATTTTCCTCAACCAATTGTTTGTATTTTTCTTTTATTTGATGGTCATGAGCATGTTGGAAATTTGTTTATTCAATTGATCACTGTTAAATTTAAGATTCTCATTATGATCAATCAATTTTTCATTTTCATCTTTCAAATCAAGATTTTTATTTTTCAACTAATCATGATTTTCTTTTAATTTAGACAACTTATTTCCACAATTTTTGACTTCATTTTTCAAATTCTCATTTTCTTCTGAAAGATCTTTATCATTGTTCTGGAGCAATTCAAGTGTATTTTTCAATTTTTCACTTTTTTGTGGCAATGTTTTAAAGTCTTTTTCAAATCTTTATTTTTAGTGTTCAACTTTGCATTAAGATTTTGTATCTTCTCACAGAATTCAATCAATTCAACATAAGACATGCCTTCACCTGCATCAGAATCAGAATTAGAATACATAAATGGGTCTGGAATTGATTTACTTGACCTTGTAGACCCATTTGAACTTTTGTGTTCTGAAGAGGATGAAGAATGCTCTGAGCTCACGGAATGTGCTGTGAGAGCCAAAGTCTTTTGGATTGTTGATTTTCTGGATTCATTGAAGCTCTTCTTTGCCATTAAGTACATGTGAATTTCTTTTGCTCATTTTCTTTGTGAGTCCTCTTAAAAATCCGATGAAAATGAGTTTGGGGGTTTCTCTGAAATTATAACAGGAAATTTATGTAGATTAAAGCAATTTGCCATTATACCAAAACTCAAAAGACTATTAGATCGAATCACAGTGAATCAGTGTAACAAGGAATTAGATCTAACAATTAGAGTAGTTAACCCGCTCTGATACCAATTGTTAGGATCGGATTTTCTGTAATGGCAAATCTAGAAGGGGGAGTTGAATAGATTTATAGAGGAAACTTAAGCAATTTAAAAATTACTTCGAAATAAAGAATCTACTCAATTAAAACCCCTCTGATCTGATTCAATATGTGTTATCAAAATGTAAGGAACACTTTATGAAACAGTGTAAGTGTCAAATATGTGATTAACGTATGTGAACAAATTAATTAGTTTGTAGGCAAAATCCCAATGCATGCATCTAGCGCAATACAATGCAAACCACAAATCAAACCATAGTGCACAAGGGATTTTTAGGTGGTTCAGAGATCACATCCAATGACTCCTACATCCACCCCTCACACAGTGAGGCACACACTACTCAAAGAACTGAGTACAACACACACACAAGCACTCAGGCTCAGACACACACACACACTAGATCAAGTTCACAGAAGATCAGATCCTCTAGTCTCGATCTGATCTACACACCACACACACATATTTGATCTATACACAAGCTAGCATAGATCACAAAGCACACACAATCACAAACTCCACGTACATATCCCCAATTAGCACACACACACACAGATACATGAATTGAGTTGAGAAAAGGTGTGAGTGAGGAAAGACGTATCCCTTCAAATGTTGATCTGATCACCACGATCACAGACCCACAATGTTTCTTCCTCAATTTTTCTGTTGCTCCTCTTCTTCTTTTCCTTCTTCTTCTTCCTCTTCTTGATCGGCACTGCTCTGCTTCAATAGCTTCTGGATTGCGATTTCTTCTTCTGCTGCTGTTGCACTTCTTCCAAATCTACTCCTTCTTGAGCACACCACTTCTTTCTCTAAAGCTTGACCTTGATTTCCATGTCCTCTATGTTGAAAGGCTGGTCTGCAACTTTTGGAGATTGGGCAAGGCACTGGAGAGATCCCTTTTTGCCGCCAAAAACCTTTTCTAGAATTGTATGGGCTGGCTTGCCTTGGAGTATGAGGATCATGGGTATTTATAGCCCCATATGTCCATGAGGTGCCTTGGGGTGGTGGGCACAAAAATCTAGGTCAAATCCCTTGATTCCTAAGCAGCCACGTGTCCAGAAAAATTCCCTTTTTTGAGCTTCAATCGAAGTGTGTCGACACACAAGCAGACTGTGTCGACACCATGGCTATTGCTTCAGAACAGGCTTCTGGAGGGACAGTGAGTGTCGACACACACAGACTATGTCGACACCACTGCTACTCACTCTACTGCTTTATTCACTGTTTGTTGAATTCATACACTGTGTCGACGCAACATCCACATGTGTCGACACCACTGACTCTTTTATGCTCTGAATTTAAGGGTGTGTCGACACACTTGACATTTTGTGTCGACAACTCTTTGACAGAATTATGTGAACCTGTTATATGAAGTGTGAACTATCAAAACATGTCATTATCATCAAAATATATAAATATTAAGTATTAAAAACATGTTGTTCACTCATCATTGTAATATGTACAATGTGTCATCATCAAGATCAAATCAAAATCAAAGTATGAGTGTTTGGACATCATACACAATCAAATGTTGTAGTCATCATTAAATCAAAGTATGAGTGTGTAGACATCATCAACATGAAGGTTTTTAGTCATTATCCAAATGAATACATAACTTAACAATCTTCCATATATATACAATATGACATCAGATTGTGTACAAAATGTCATCATCAAAACACAATGTCATCATCAAAACACAATATGTTTAAAGTTGTGTGCTTAACATGATTGACCAGAATTATGTCATCATCAAAAATAGATTAAGCAATGATGTTATTTAAATAACCATAACTCAATATGGCAGAATTGAAATATAGAATTTTTAAAAAATAAAATTTAATTACATTTATATTCACTAACATTTCGGTTGATGTAGCCGCAGCAATACCAAAAAGATATCAGATGTCCATGTAGAATCACCCTTGTCGATGTCGTTGTCGCCACTACAAATCAGATTCGAATAATATTTGGATCTGTTTACAGCCCTACTCGTAGAGGAATAAAATGTTTTATCTGGATCCGGGTTGGCCAAGTCATGCCTAGGTCCGGGTGTGGACCTGCTTGCGGGTGTTGCTAAGTTGTCAAGTTGGGGGACTGTACCCTATGGTGGGTTATAAGGAAGGATGGTATCCATACACAATAACTTGAGTTTTGGCATAATGGCAATGCTTGAGATCCTGAAGCCTATGCCTGAGATCCTGACGCTAAGCTTTATCAAGGTATGATATGATTTCTTCTCTATTTAACCGCTTGTAAACGATATTGAACTTGGTAAGTTTATCGATGCTAAGCTTTTTTTTATCTTGGTGGGTTACACTGATGCGGACTATGCTACATTTTAAAATAAAAAAATTCATTGCTTTGCGATAATACGAGTGCTATTAATTTCACTAATAACCTTGTTCAACATTCTCGCAGTAAATATATTGACATTATCACTTTATTAGAGATCACTTTATTGCGATACATAGAGCCCTCCAAGTACTCAGCCCTTGGGCCGCCACCCACGGGTCCGTACACTCGGAAGGGTTAGAAAAGACTTAGCAAAGTAATCAAAGAAGACAAACAACTGTGACCCTGAAGTAAAAGTACGAGTTCACACGTTAAGTACATGTCTATTTGTCTGTCTCAAGTACAAGTACAGTAAAGAAAAGGGAATACAAACCCTTAAGGGGCATACCCCGAGGGTGAAGGCTACTCAAAATGGGGAGATAGCTACTGAATGCGACGTTCCGGAACTAAGCCTTCGTCCGGGTGATGTCCTGCTGGTGCTGCGAACTCTCACCTGTGTTGATATTTTCACCTTCTTTATAAACAATTCACATTAATTGCCCATCTTAAATTTTAACGAACCCAGAGTCCATGTGCTTCTTCTTCTTTTTAGAGAAGCCTTGAGTCGACCCAGCCTTCAGCTGGACCGACATTATTTTTGAAAACTCTGTAATTTGCCTCTATGTGAAGTGAGGTCGACCCCAGAAGACTTCTGAGGTCGACCTCTTCATAAATGAGGTCGACCCCACTTTTGTAGAGTCGACCCCACAACCCTAGGGGGATTTAAAGGGTCGACCTTCCCCCTTTTTTCTTCCCGCTGGTAATTGCCGCTGCGATCTCCCTTCTCCTCTCTTCTCTTCTTCCTTGCGCCGGTCGACCCTTTCTGTTCCTCCCTTGAGTGCAGACGGCCTCCTCCTATTCTCCTTCCTCTTTGCACTGGTCAACCCTTCTTCCTCTTTGCACTCCTCCTCTGTTTCCTCTTCCCCTATTTCTTCTTCTTTCAAACTCTCCCTTCGATCAAATGGCTCCTCCCAAGCATGCTGACAAGGGAAAGGCAGTGGCTAGTGAGACTCCCTCCAAGAGATCTCGAGGCAGCAGTGGAGCACCAACTTGAAGCTTTGACGGTACTATTTTTAATAATCTCAATGCATTTGATTTCTTCACCATCGATATATCACGTAGGAAGGTGCATTTTGGCAAAAGGATTTATTTTGACTTCTTTGAAAGTAATGGGGTTGATCTTGCATGCATCTTTGAGACATTGGGATGGGAAATTATGTGACCATGAATGAAGTGGTTTACCTGTTGAACCACTCTATGGTTATCTGTGATCTTGGTATTTTGGTGATAACAAAATTATATGATGCATTTAGATGATAATAAAATATATATTGCGGAGATAACAAAATATAGGTACTCATAAATATTTTTTGCTTCATCTGTGTTGCATCAATCCCTTTAACAGATGATGAGTCTCATTTAATATCATGTTTCATCTGTGTCGCATCAATCTCATAGCAAAATGCTAAGTCTTTCATTGATGCAATATTTGGCGCACTAAAATGATAAAATCGATGTCTAATCTATATACATCGATTTCAGTTCAAGTGCCAAATTAATAGGCGCACTACAATAATAAAGTCGATGTTTAATTCATATACATCGATTTCAGTTTTAAGTGCCATAGTAACGATTCGCTAAGTGGCCGTAACGATTTGTTAAAAAATCGATCCCGTAACGATTTGTTAAGAAATCGATCTCATAATTTGATAAGTGAGTGCATCGATTTGTTAAGAAATCGATCTCACAACGACTCGCTAAGTGGCCGTAGCGATTTGTTAAGAAATCGATCCCGTAACGATTTGATAAGTAAGTGCAACGATTTGCTCTCACATCGACTTGCTTGCATAACGATTCCATAAGTGAAGACAACGACATGCCTTCTCGCATCGATTCCTTTATTGATCACAACGATTTGCTTGCTTAACGATTTCATAAGTGATCACATCGATTTTTTCAGGAGATCATAACGACTCTTCGCATAACGATTTAATAAGTCATGCTCTTAACGATTTCTTCATGGATTCTGTTCAAACATAGATTGCCTTTATTTCAAATATGCTTGCGCCTAAATGTAAAATCAAAATATCTTCTGACAGAAAAAGCTGCATGCATATTTTCAGAGTCTTGTCAAATAGATATGAACTACTATTTTCAGCATGTTAGCAGAAACTCAGTGATATGCACAGTTTGTTATAAACACTCTTTTATGCTAAACACTATCTTCTATGCTGACAGATCTCAAAACCACCAGAGTCTGATTAAGACAAATGAAGAGAAAGATCGGCAACGACTAGAAGAGCTCCAACGGATCTCTTCAACGGTTCTAAAGCTGCTCATATAAAATGGAGCATTGTTGAAGAACAGAAGAGCCTTTTCCTGAACATCTTTGAAAGAGTGTACATCCAGTAAGGAACCTCAACGACACATGCACTCAAAGAGAGAAAGAGCCTGAGCCCAGCAGAAGCATTCAAGCACTCAAGCATCTCAAGCGTTCAAGCATTCAAGCATTCTTGCTTTCTTTTCTCTCTTCTGTTTTCTCTCCGAGCTCATTGTATATCTGGGGAGAGTCTGGGACTGTGAGCTTTACACATGTGTTTATCTTGTAAAGCTTCTCAGTCTGATCTTTCTAAGAAAGATCTGTGTCCGGCTGTAGGATTGTATACAGTAGTTAACCCAGCTAGGGGTTGGTGTCTAGCAGAACCGCACTGGGGTTTGTTCCAGGAGGTTTACTTCTAAACCTGTAAAAGAAGTAGGTTTGCTTCTGAGCCTAGAAAAGAAGTGGGCTGCCTTCTTGCCTGGGAAAGAGAAGAAGTACAGCTGGGGTGCTGGGTGTTGTATTGTCCTTAAGGGGGACTGTACCCTTGGTTAGTGAAAATCCCAAGAGTTTACTTGGGGACTGGACGTAGGACTTCCATGTGGGAAGGGCCGAACTAGGATAAATCTCCTGTGTCCTTTGTGTGATCATTTATTTGCTTCCGCACAGCTACTCTTTATCACACTAAACTAACCAAACCTTCAAGTGTTAATTTCTGTGTTTAAGTTTCTATTTCAGATTTCAGAAAAACCTATTCACCCCCCCCCCTCTATGCTAGCTTGCTGTCGTACGTAAAGGGCCAACAAGTGGTATCAGAGCGGGTCTCTGAACCTTCAAGAAGATCCAACGATCTTAGAGCAAAGATCCATGGCAGCTCAAGGATATGCTGAAGGCCAATCAGTCACCAGACCTCCATTCTTCAACGGAGAAGACTATCAATATTGGAAAATGAGAATGGAATGCTTCATTCGAGGCACAGACTTTGATCTGTGGCAGGTAATTGAGGTAGGTGATTTTGTTTTTGTCCCTGCTGAAACACTACTAATATCACAGCAGCGGATAAGATAAAGTTATCACTAAACTTTAAAGCAAAAACTATTTATGTTGCGCTTTATCTAAAAAGGAATTCGGTAGAGTGTCTGCATGCAAATCTGCCAAAGATATATGGGATAAACTGCAGACAACTTATGAAGGAACAGATAAAGTAAAGCAAACTAGGATAGATATTCTAATATCACAATATGAACAATTTAAAATACTTCCTCATGAAGACATTACTACTATGTATAATCGTTTTTCAACCATAGTAGCAAATTTAAGCTCTCTAGGTAAAAATCTTTCTTATGAAGAAAATGTTAGAAAAATACTTAGGTCCTTAACTATATCATGGACACCTAAGGTAACTGCCATTGAAGAAGCTCATGATTTGACCAAATTATCGATCAATAATTTGATAGGTTCTCTCATGGCTCATGAAATAAATATGGAGCGATTATCTGAAAGCTCATCTAAAATAAAATGCACTAACGCTCTTAAAACTGTAGTAGCTCCTTCTGGCTCTTCTTCTAGTTCTCAACATGCAGATTCTGAAGACAACAATGTTGATGAAGTATTGTCCAAGCTTCAGAAGCTTTTGAAGAAGAAGAAGAAAAACGGATCGAGAAGGATCCAAAAGAAAGAAAGAAAAGAAAAAGAACCAGTGTGCTATGAATGCAGGAAACCTGGACATCTAAGACCAGATTGTCCAAGGCTCAGAAAGACTGGTCAAACCGTAAAGCACAAGAAGCAGCACAAGAAATTCAAAAGAAAAGCCATGGCAGCTGCTTGGGAAAATGATGAGGTTTCAAACTCAGAATCGTCAAGCTCATCAAGCTCAGGATCCGAAAATGAGCAGGTAAATCTAGCCCTCATGGTAGGACTAGATGAGGTATTCTCTGAACCCTCATTCAATTCATGTACAGATTCAGGGTCAGAATCAGAAGACTTAGAAAAAGTCGTAAATGAACTATATAACAAGCATAAGGTTGTGGTAAAAGAACTAAAAAATCTCAAGAGCAACCTTACCTGTTTAGAAAACACTAATTCTGATCTTAAGTCAGAATTGGAACAGTTAGAAGAGCAGTTAAAAGAATGCAAGGATAATAACTCTCTTCAAAATGAAAGTTAAAAAGAAAGGAGGATGAGAAGTTAGAGTTAGTAGGAACATTTAAAACTCTAACTGAAGAAAATGTATATTTAAAAGAATTAGTTAGTAAACTAACAAATGGAAAACATCCTTAGCCCTATGCTTAAAAGGATCAAAATCCGAAAAAAAAAATAAGCAAGGTATTGGATACAAATCCTAGAAAAAGGAAAACAAGTCAAATCTGCTGAACAGTATCCATCACCAAATTTGTAAAAAATCCATCACTCCTCAAGAACGGGTTTTTCAAATAAACAAAACTCATCAAGTGAAAAAGGATTCTGGAAAGTGTCATAAAAGCAATAAGAACTGTAAAACACAGTATTTTCATTGTTCTCATTGCAATAAACTAGGACACACAGTAACACCTGCACAACCAAGCACTTAGTTTGGATTCCGAAAGGATACTTTCATGCCTCTAACCATCAAGGACCCAAAAGTTTTGGGTACCTACATCTGAATGAGTTGTCTGCAGGGAAGCCTTGGAACATCAGGAACAAAGGGTGCTCAAGGCAGTGATAGAGCCTCTGAAAAAGGGGGAGCTCTGATTAAGGGGGAGTAAAGAGTAAGGGGGAGAAAAGTTTGAACCCCTCTATGGTAAGAAAACTCTCTCAAAACGAAGGAGTTACACGGTAAGACCTTTTTGGATTATTGACAAAAAGGGGGAGAGTATGTATGCTCTATGAATTTTCTGCTTAAATTTTTATCATTCAAAAATTCGCATAAATTTTGTCATCACCAAAAAGGGGGAGATTGTTGAACCACTCTATGGTTATCTGTGATCTTGATATTTTGGTGATAACAAAATTATATGATGCATTTAGATGATAATAAAATATATATTGCGAGATAACAAAATATAGGTACTCATAAATATTTTTGCTTCATCTGTGTTGCATCAATCCCTTTAACAGATGATGAGTCTCATTTAATATCATGTTTCTTGTGTCGCATCAATCTCATAGCAAAATGTTAAGTCTTTCATTGATGCAATATTTGGCGCACTAAAATGATAAAATCGATGTCTAATCTATATACATCGATTTCAGTTCAAGTGCCAAATTAATAGGCGCACTACAATGATAAAGTCGATGTTTAATTCATATACATCGATTTCAGTTTTAAGTGCCATAGTAACGATTCGCTAAGTGGCCGTAACGATTGTTAAGAAATCGATCCGTAACGATTTGTTAAAAAATCGATCCCATAACGATTTGATAAGTGAGCACATCGATTTGTTAAGAAATTGATCTCACAGACTCGCTAAGTGGCCGTAACGATTTGTTAAGAAATCGATCCCGTGACGATTTGATAGTAAGTGCAACGATTTACTCTCACATCGACTTGCTTGCATAACGATTCCATAAGTGAAGATAACGACTTGCCTTCTCGCATCGATTCCTTTATTGATCACAATGATTTGCTTGCTTAACGATTTCATAAGTGATCACATCGATTTTTTCAGGAGATCATAACGACTCTTCGCATAACGATTTAATAAGTCATGCTCTTAACGATTTCTTCATGGATTCTGTTCAAACACAGATTGCCTTTATATTTCAAATATGTTTGGCGCCTAAATGTAAAATCAAAATATCTTCTGACAGAAAAAGCTGCATGCATATTTTCAGAGTCTTGTCAAATAGATATGAACTACTATTTTCAGCATGTTAGCAGAAACTCAGTGATATGCACAGTTTGTTATAAACGCTCTTTTATGCTAAAGACTCTCTTCTATGCTGACAGATCTCAAAAACCACCAGAGTCTGATTAAGACAAATGAAGAGAAAGATCGGCAATGACTAGAAGAGCTCCAACGGATCTCTTCAACGGTTTCTAAGCTGCTCATATAAAAGATGGAGCATTGTTGAAGAACAGAAGAGCCTTTTCCTGAACATCTTTGAAAGAGTGTACATCCAGTAAGGAACCTCACGACACATGCACTCAAAGAGAGAAAGAGCCTGAGCCCAGCAGAAGCATTCAAGCTCTCAAGCATCTCAAGCGTTCAAGCATTCAAGCATTCTTGCTTTCTTTTCTCTCTTCTGTTTTCTCTCCGAGCTCATTGTATATCTGGGGAGAGTCTGGGACTATGAGCTTTACACAAGTGTTTATCTTGTAAAGCTTCTCAGTCTGATCTTTCTAAGAGATCTGTGTCCGACTGTAGGACTGTATACAGTAGTTAACCCAGCTAGGGGTTGGTGTCTAGCAGAATTACACTGGGGTTTGTTCCAGGAGGTTTACTTCTAAACCTGTAAAAGAAGTAGGTTTGCTTCTGAGCCTAGAAAAGAAGTGGGCTGCCTTCTTGCCCGGGAAAGAGAAGAAGACCAGCTAGGGTGCTGGGTGTTGTATTGTCCTTAAGGGGGACTGTACCCTTGGTTAGTGAAAATCCCAAGAGTTTGCTTGGGGACTGGACGTAGGACTTCCATGTGGGAAGGGCCGAACCAGGATAATCTCATGTGTCCTTTGTGTGATCGTTTATTTGCTTCCGCCTGCTACTCTTTATCACACTAAACTAACCAAACCTTCAAGTGTTAATTTCTATGTTTAAGTTTCTATTTCAGATTTCAGAAAAACCTATTCACCCCCCCTCTAGGCTAGCTTGCTGTCGTACGTAAAGGGCCAACATTACCCTCATTTGGTTAGTCTCTTTTATGCGAATTTGGAGGATGATGAGGACAAGAAACTGAGTACTTATGTGAAAGGGATCCATATCCCTCTTAGAGTTTCAATGCTTTCGGAAGTGATGCGTATTCCATATAAGTACGGGGTTAAACATGCCTATCGGTTAGACAATCATCGGGAAGCTTATGAAAGAGTATTGGGAACTGAGATTGAGAACCAACTATTTGAGCGTGTGAATGCCAACTCTTTTCCAGCCTACCATCGATTTTTCACAAGATTGTTTGCTATATTCTCATTCCAAGGAGTGGTAGCATGGATGGAGTCACTGATGATCATATCTTTTTAATTCAAGGACTTCTAGATGGCACTCCTGTGGACCTTCCAAATATCACCTTGAACACCATGCGGGATGTAGTAGGCACGGCTAAGCATAATCTTCTTTTTGGTATGCTTATTATCCGCATCTTGAAGAAATTCAAAGTCAGTTTTGCTGGTGAAGATTCCAAGAGGTTGACCATGTTTGATGTGAGTGATGGGAGTACTCTCACACGTATAAGGATGGCTATTCAAAATGGATATTTTTTCCGCACGGGTACTCAGTCTCCTTACAAAGTGTAGGACCTCCAAGATGATGAAGATGGTGATGAATTCACTCTATCTACTCCAGGCTCCTCCAGACCTCCTACTCCTCCCATAGATCAGCTGACTCATCTGTTTGATACGCTCACTACCAATATGAATGCTCATTTTGACTATTTGGACAATCGGTTTGTATCCTTGGAAGGTCATGTTGAAGAGCTTCAGTCGGATGTTTCTATTCTCGAAGGACAACAAGACCGCAATGATATGCTTCTTCAAGCTATTGCCAAACAACAGGATTTTATACGGGGCAATCATGATGAGATGTGGAAGAACTTGCAGGACTTGGCCGGTGCTAGAAATTTCTTATGGGATTCTCTCTCTCGCCAACCACCACCACCTTAGTCTTCATCATTTTACCTCTTCATCCTTTGTTTACACTCGCTATGGTTTGTCGTCATTTTGATTTGGATTAAATCTCTCTTCAATGCTCTTTTTGATGATGACAAAAAGGAGGAGAACTAGTATATTGTGTTGCCCAGTTAGGTAGCCAGAGGGGGGTGAATGGGTCTTTAAAATTTATCAGCTAATACATGTTCACTAAAAACGTTCACAGAGAAATACACTTCGATGGATGTTAGTATAGTTAGAATAATCAACAATCACACAAAGAGCAATCACACAACATAAGAATTATCCATGTTCAGATCTCCTCTCCTTAGGAGTCCTACGTCCAGTCCCTGAGCAATATCTCAGGATTTCACTACCAAGGGTACTGTCCCCCTTAAGGACCCTTACACCCAGCCGCAGCTGGTCTTCCTTCACACGAAGGGAAATACAAACACCCTGGATGCCACACCAGGTCTTCCTTCACAACCGAAGGGAACAACACCTAAAAAATGTTCAAGAGGAAGATGCCCCTAAATCAAGCTTATAGAGCACACTTGATCTGAAGCAAGGACTGAGAAGAACAAGATTTACAATAATCGATTCTTCTCAGAATAAGAAGCTCTCTCACAGATCTACACTAAGCACAGAGAGCTAGAGCTGAAACTAATAAGTGTTTGCTTGGCTTTCAGAGAGGTTGAAGACGATTTCACTTGGTATGCCTTGGTTCTCTGTGTATATCTTCTTTTAAATCTTCAATTTTATGCCCGTTGTCTCTATGCATAAGTGTACGTTAGACTGCTTGACACTTGGAAGCTTCCAGTCAACAGTCATTTATCCTTTCATGCACGCAAAGAGAGAGAGAGAGAGAGAGAGAGAGGATCTTCTGTGATCTTCTTTGGCTTCTATTTTGTCCAACGTTGTATGACGAATGTTGTCAGAGACCTGCATACATTAAATGCTAAACAGTAGACAGCTAGGCTGTCTCTTGTTGTCTGTCAACGTCAGAATGAATGTTCATCAAAATAGTAATGTCATTTTGTTGTTCTAAAAAATGTTTTCAGAAAAGATACGATAATAGAAAATATCGTCTGCATGAATACAGAGATACGTTCAGAGTAATAAATGCACAGAGGTTAGAGGGATATGTGCAAAGACTTTGACTATTCAACCCTTTGAAAGGATAAGTCATATGTCAAGTTGATTAATATGAAATCGATGCATTTATGACTTATGAAATCGTTATGCAACCAAATCATTGTCACTTAACAGCAAACCGTTCAGATATGAAAGAATCGTTGTGATCAAGGTGATATAATCAAATCGTTATGAGATATGAAAGAATTGTTATGATCAAGGTGTATAATCAAATCGTTATGAGATATGAAAGAATCGTTATGATAGCAAATCGTTATGATCACTAAAGGAATCGTTACGATAGCAAATCGTTATGATCACTAAAGGAATCGTTAGAAATCGTTACGAGAGCAAGTCGTTACGATGACTAAAGGAATCGTTACGAAAGCAAGTCGTTACGATGACTAAAGGAATCGTTACGAAAGCAAGTCGTTACAATGACTAAAAGGAATCGTTATGAAAGCAAGTCGTTACGATGACTAAAGGAATCGTTACGAATACTTATCAAATCGTTAAAGCATATAATGAATCCTTATGATTATGGAATCGTTTATAACAAAGGAAATCGTTATGGCTTAGTACAAATCAATGTATTTAGATAAACATGCTTCTACAGTATGAAGATTCTTACCTGTTTTGGCTTGTTTTCCTTTGATCTTATTTCCTGTGCTTAAGACTTGTAGAAAATAGGTTAGTGACCTTAATCAAGGTTTGATAATTATCAAAATAACATGGTTTTGTTAATCACCAAAATATCAAGTAATTTAAATTAAATTACATCGGGATAGACTGTTCATCAATCTCCCCTTTTTGGTGATGACAAAACTTCAACAAACTTCAGCAAATAGCACAGATAAGTCTACATTTAAATTCTGAATTGTTTGCAATAGTTCACCATATGTATTTCAGAGCCTTGCAATAGTTCTCTCCCTTTTTGTCATTAAGCAAAAAAATACAAGGAAGGACAAAGAAGAGAGAAACATCTGAATGAGAAAAGAGACAACAATTGTATTCATTTATGCTTGTGGAGGTACAGGGAGATAAAAGGCAGGAGAGAGGAGGGAGGCATAGTGAGAAATGGTTTCCCATGCTCTTCCTGCTTCTCAAACATTTGACGAAAGACACCAGGAGCAGGAGAGTACATTGGTCCCATGGAGGGAGCCATCTTCTTGACATGGAGAGCTAACTGTTCATCAAGGAAATTGGCATAAGCATCTCTATCAAGGGAGACTTTGTAGAAGGTCACTGTCCCAAAACTGGCACAAGCAAGGAATTGATCAACTGAAATGGGATAGAGGTTCTGCTTGGCCTTCAACTCCTGACAAAGGGCTACATAGACTTTATATCTTTCAACCCAAGTCCTGAAAGGATCCTGGACCAAGTGAATAGAGTTCATGTCCAAGAAAGTAGCTACAAAAACTAGAGGGTGACCTTCCCTGGCCTGGGATTCATTAAGATATGACAGCTGCTGAGCAGAGAGAGGGTAAAATCTTGCCCAATTTGAAGGGGTTAATCTCTCACATTCTGACAGAATGGGAGCAAGAACCTCAGCACTACATGGCCCTGGTGATATTCTCTGAAGAGAAATCTATGAAACGCAACCAGAAAGCCCTTCTGTATCTTAATTCGGCCCATAACTCTGGCAAAACGTTCAAAAATTATTGACCCAACAGTTGATTCCATTACCAGAGTGAATAGGTGGAAGCAAGATTTCCTCTGGCACCTGAAGGGTGGCAAAATTACTTGGACAGCTTCAGTGTGGGCTACGGCTGAACCAAGTGCACTAATGGCCTGCTTAAACTGACTGAATTGGACCTCAGGGAGTCGATGGACATATCTATAGTTGTTGAAGAGTTGGAAGTGCCTGGCCATCTTGATCTCCTTCTGAATGAATGGGGCCCAACAATCTTGTGATGAATTTGGAACCATTCTGAGAGAGTCAGGGAATGGTCCCTTGGAGGGAATCTAGCAGACTTAGCTAGAAGAAATTTATTGTACAGCTCTTTGTGCCCCCTAGCCCATTGCTCTTCAGTCTTGGAATGAGCAATAGAGAAGATTTTGGATTTTTCTCGATTTGGTTAGAGAGGTATAGGGTAGAATGACATTCAGGTGGTCTGAAAGGTTAAGAAAAGGAAGGTTGATGATAGTAGCAAAAACAACCTTCTAAAGATATTCTATGTACAGTGGTTTATTTCTGTTGTCCACTGTGAGAGAAAACCACAGAGGGGGAAAGCTAGGTTCAGAGGAAAGAGAGGAGGCTTTTCTTCTTAGGAGCAGAACTAGAAGAGTCTGCCCTATGGATATGATGCCCAACCTTCAGTACAGACCGGAGGATGACTTCTTCAAACTCATCCTTGACTTTCCCAATAGGGAGATTCAAGTTGAGCATCCTCAGGAATTATAGTAATGAAGAGGGTGGAGGAGAAGGATGTAGAAGGGAGTGTGAGGTAGTAGGTGGGATATCTGATGGTCCTGAGGATGGTGGACCAGAAGAAGAGGAGGCTCCAGCTGATGAGGAGTCTGGAGGAACCGTAAAGATAGGTGGAGGTGAAGGAATGGTTGTTGAAGAGATAGGAGAAGAGGTGGATTGAGAAGGAAAGGTGTAGGTGATGAGATGGTTCTGGGTTGTGGTTTCTTGAAGGTTTGAGGTGCAGGTGGAGCTGTGGATGATGAAGGTGGTGATGGAGGTACTGGGGTCTGAGTGGAGGAAGGAGCTGGGGGCTCAGGAGCTACAGCTTCTTCTTCTTCAGCTACTTGCTGCACAACTCTGACTCCAAAGGCCCTGATGGCCCTGACACCTTCTCAGCTGGCCCTGAAGGCCCTTGCACTTGCTCAACTGGCCCTGATGGCCCTGAACCACTGACCTCTGCTTGTGAACTAGCTGCTGCCGACCCTGATGGCCCTGCCACTTGATCATCTGGCCCAGATGGCCTTGGAACATCTTCTTCACTTCTTTGAGCAGTAGGAGGTGGAGGAGGAGGAGGAGCTTGGGCTCCAACTGCCTTCAAAATCTCAGAAAGCATTGTCTTCATGCTTCCTAACTCCTTATTGAACCACCTTACAGCATTCTTTACTTGAGACAACTCCTTGGATGTGGATGCCTGGCTCATGAAAATAGAGTTTACATCAGACTGAACTGAGCACAAGATCTCCCCTTGAGCATCCAATCTTTCTATGATAGGCTTCAAATTGATGACAAATCTTTGTCTCTTCTGCCTTTGAAAAGAGTGTTTGCAATGAGAGGGACATCTGGTACTGCTGTTGCTTTTCCTTTCTCCCTGGCCTGGACTACTGGAGGCTGCTGATCCTGGTCATCTTCTGAATCTGATGAACTAGCAGTCTCTCCTTCTCTGAACTGATTCTCTAGGGGGTTTTCATTCCCTCCCCTGAGTCTCACTGCCCTTTTCAACACCAACTTCTTCTTCAGCAGTCACAGTCTCCATAGGAACATTGGGTTGTGCTATTACTTGCTGCTTCTTCTTGGACTGGGAGATCTTCTGAAGGAACTTCAGTGTGGCCTGATGCCACAACACTTTCTCCTGAATATCCTCTGCTACTGAATGCTCCCCCTCAGGGAGCATCTTCCATCACTACATCTTCTTGAACTGATACTTACTCCTGCTGGCTTGGAGCTTCTTCCATGACCACTTCTTCAGTGTGGCCTTCTGCCACAGATTCTGCTACATGAGGCTCACTTGCCACTTACTCCTCCTGAGAAATGGAGTCCAGTGCATTCCTAAGTAGAGTGGCTACTTGGGAAGATGGAAGAGGATCCTCTGGAGATTGCCCAAAGGGCTCAATGAAGTCAGGAGGAATGTCCTCAATCCTTCTGCTGGCTTCTTCCTCTGCTACTGCTGGCACTGCTGCTGCTGAAACTACTTGATCAATTGCTGCTGCTTCTGGCTCAACTACTGCCGCTGCTTCTGCTACTGGTTCTAGGTCCTCTTGGGTTTCACCAATGATGGCTTCACCCTCAACTGCACCAGTCTTTGACCATACACTGTTCACAACCGAAAATCCACTCTTTCTCAAATTTCTGGACCTAATGGCTTGGCCCATTTTCTCAGAAACATCACCAACTACGCTAATGCCAAAATGCTGGAAAATTCTTTTCAAGAGATGGGCATAAGGTAGTGAGATATTCAACTTACTCTTGGTGTCCCACACCTGAGAACTGGCAAACTTCATCCTCTCAATTATTAATTCTGCAGTGTTAATTTCCTGGTTCTGGATGGCCCAGAACATCAGGTCTGAATCTGCCCTGGCGCAGGTAGAGAAAGATGCACTCCTAGAAACAATAATCTGACAAATAATGAAGTGCAATAACTGATTGAACGCACTAAGTTGGTTGATAGCTTCCCATCCTTCAGCCTAAATTCCGGACCGATAATCCCTAGTCCCTTGACTTGAGTGTCCACAGAGTGGACTCCACTGTGACCAGTGGTGGAGACTTCAAACAGAGAGGCTAACAAATCCCTGGTGATCCTGATCTGGGTACCCTTGACCATGGATGTCAAGGTCCCATCAGCCTCAGTCTTCAAACAAACATAAAAGCTTTCACAAGATACGGATAACTTACTTCAGACAGGGTTGCAATCTTCGTCCATTTTAACTTCTGCAAAGCTTCAGCTAAACTGCCCATGCCATTCTTCTCTAGGTCTGCCAAATCTACTGCCTTGTGACCACAAAGCTTAGCCTTGACTGACGCGAACCTAACTTGTTGATCTGCGGTGAGGAACGCAGCTCCGTAGCCCCCAACGGTGCCGGAAACGGTTGTAGAGGCCATGGAATCTAGCAGGGAAAGGTTCTGGAGGACTGGAAGGGTGATTGAGAAGAACCCCTCAAGAAATTTCTGGCGGGAGAGGTTGAAGGCTTCAAATCTGAGGAAAGTCGATGCCGGGGTCGATAGGGTATCGCCTCAGGCAGGAGGACGAAAGAGATAAAGAGGGAAGAGGAATCGTTCCCACACAGATTCCGGGATTTGAAATAAAAGGATAAAAGCTTTTTCGAAATGGGATGTGCCTTTATGACGGAAAACGACAAAACTCCAATTTGAAAGAAATAAAGAGTTACAATAACGAACCGACAGGAGTATTTACGCCAGATAGGATAAGAGATATATTGAGATATTTTGCTCACTTTCAAGGAGAATAATTAATTTAGGCTCTGAAAATTAATATCTCAGATTTAGCAAATAAATCTTTTACAATTTGCACATGCCTAATTCCCTTCTGAGAGAATAAACCTCTCTCTTTCGGGTAAGGCTTTTGTGAAGATGTCTGCTAACTGATTATTTGTATCAATGAAAGAAATTTCTATATTACCATTAGCTACATGATCACGAATAAAATGATATCTAACCTCAATGTGTTTGGTCCTTGAGTGTTGTACTGGATTTTTGGTTAAGTTTATAGCACTTGTGTTGTCACATAGCAGTGGGATTGACTTGATGTGTAGCCCATAGTCCTCAAGTTGTTGCTTTATCCATAGGAGTTGTGTACAGCAACTTCCAGAAGCCACGTACTCAGCTTCAGCTGTTGAGAGTGCTACAGAATTCTGCTTCTTGGAGGACCAGGATATCAGACATCCTGCAAGGAATTGACACAACCACTAGTGCTTTTTCTATCTATTTTGCATCCAGCATAGTCAGCATCAGAGTATCCTACTAAATTGACTTCACATGATTTTGGATACCATATACCTAGATCATGAGTTCTGGACAGATATCTGAAAATTCTTTTAACACTAATTAGATGAGATTCTCTAGGATCTGCTTGATATCTAGCACACATGCATACGCTAAATAGTATATCAGGTCTGCTGGCAGTTAAGTAAAGTAGAGAACCTATCATACCTCTGTAGATCTTTTGATCTACTTTTTACCATCCTTGTCATTGTCCATCCTTGTTGATGTGCTCATTGTGTTGACAGTGGCTTGGAATTTTCGAATCCAAATTTCTTCAAGAGTTCCTTGGTGTATTTAGCTTGACAGATGTGGGTCCCATCTCCTCCTTGCTTGATTTGTAATCCAAGGAAGTAGTTCAGCTCCCCCATCATGCTCATCTCAAATTCTCCCTGCATAAGCTTCTCAAAGTACTTGCAAAGAGATTCATCAGTAGATCCAAAAATTATGTCATCTACATAAATTGTACAAGTAGTATGTGCTTGACCTTTGACTTTATAAATAAAGTGCTATCTACTTGTCCTCTAGTGAAGCCATGGTTTAATAAAAAGGAACTAAGTCTTTCATACCAGGCTCTAGGAGCTTGCTTTAAACCATATAATGCTTTATGAAGTTTAAAAACATGATTTGGAAATTGTATCATCAAAACCTGGAGGTTGTTCAACATACACTTCCTCCTTAATAAAACCATTTAAAAATGCGGACTTGACATCTATTTGAAATAATTTTAAATCTAGAGCAGATGCATATGCAAGTAAGATTCTAATAGTCTCAAGTCTAGCTACAGGTGCATAGGTTTCATCGAAATCTATACCTTCCTCTTGGGAATAGCCTTGAGCTACCAATCTGGCCTTATTTCTTAAGATCACACCAGCTTCATCCAATTTATTTCTGAACACCCATTTGGTGCCAATAACTGGATGATCTGATGGTCTAGGAACAAGTGACCATACATGGTTTCTCTTGAACTGATTCAGTTCATCTTGCATGGCTAAAATCCACGATTCATCAGTAAGAGCTTCATTGACTGTTCTAGGCTCTATTTGAGAAACAAAAGCTCGGTAATCACAAGGGATTACATTACCTCTTGTTCTTACCCCTACAGTTGGATCACCAATGATGTTTTCAAGTGGGTGATCTTTTTTGTATCTCCATTCCTTTGGAAGATTTTCATGTTCAATGTCTGTTTGTTGCAGGTCTTCCAGAGGTGGATCTTCCTTGTCCTCAATTGATGTGTTCTTTAATTTCTTGGACAAATCATTTGCATCATCAATGTCACTATCTTCTTCTTCTTTTCTCAAGAAGGGTTAGTTTCATCAAAGAAATGTGCACAGATTTCTCTATTAATAGTGTACGTTTATTAAACTCTATAACCTTTAGGTTTAGAAGCATACCCCGTGAAGATGCCTTCACTGATTTGGCATACAACTTACCAATGTCTCTTTTGCCGTTGTTGTGGATGAAACATGGACAACCAAATGTCCTGAAATGACTGATCTTCGGTTTCTTTCCTTTGTACAGCTCATATGCAGTCTTCTTCAAGATAGGCTGATCATCACTCTATTAATGATGTAGCTTGCTGTGTTCACTGCTTCGGCCCAAAAATACTTTGGTAAGTCATATTCTGATAGTATTGTCATTGTCATGTCCAATAAGGTTCTATTCTTCCTCTCAACACTCCATTCTGATGTGGTGTCCTTGGTGCTGAGAAGTTATGCTCAATCCCTTGGTCATCACAGAATTTTGAAAACTTTCATTTTGGAACTCTCCTCCATGATCTGAGTGGATTCCAACAATGCAATACTTCTTGTCTTTCTGTACTTTCCTGCTGAAACTTACAAAACTATCAAATGTATCATCTTTGTGTTCCAAGAAAAAACCATGTGAATCTGGAATAGTCATCTACAATCACAAATCCAAATTCTTTCCTCCAAGACTGGTGGTCTCATTGGCCCAAACAAATCCATGTGAAGGAGTTCTAAGGGTTTAGATGTGGTTACACAGTCTTTGACTTGAAGGAACTCTTAGTGTGCTTCCCTTTTGCACAAGGTCTGCAGATCCATCCATTTTAATAATGCTGACCCGTTGGCAGACCTTCCACAAGACTTCTCTTTCTGAGCTTGTTCATGCCATCCAAACTGCAGTGGCCCAATCTTCTGTGCACAGCTCAGTTGACTGCTCTTTGCTGGCTGCTAAACAAACGTCTTGATCTTTGAGTTATTCAAGATAGAGCACATACAGGTTCTGTTGAACCACTCTCTATTTGCTCTTGCATTTTGGTGATAATAAAATTTTGATGTAACTTAAATTGAAAATTTTGTTTCATCTGTGTCGCATCATCTCATAGAAAAATACTGAGCCTTACATTGATGCAATATGGCGCACTATAATGATAAGTCGATATTTAATTCATATACATCGATTTCAGTTTTAAGTGCCATAGTAACAAGTGCTATAACGATTTGATCTGATTTCATATAGTGCTACAACGATTCGCTAAGTGGCCGTAACGATTCATTAAGAAATCGATCTCATAACGATTCCTTAAGATTTGATAAGAAATCGATGTCATAACGATTCATAAGTGATCACATTCGATTTCTTCATAAGTGATCATAACGATTTGCTTGCATAACGTTTCATAAATAATCACATCGATTTCTTTTAAATGAGCCACGAATCTTCTCATAACGATTTCATAAGTGTGTGCAACGACTTCTTCTGTAAGCGCAACGACTTGCTAGAAATCGATGCCATAACGATTTCATAAGTGATCACATCGATTTCTTCATGAGTGATCATAACGATTTGCTTGCATAACGATTTCATAAATAATCACATCGATTTCTTTATAAATGAGCCACGAATCTTCTCATAACGATTTCATAAGTGTGCGCAACGACTTCTTCTGTAACGCAACGACTTGCTAAGAAATCGATGCCATAACGATTTCATAAGTGATCACATCGATTTCTTCATAAGTGATCATAACGATTTGCTTGCATAACGATTTCATAAATAATCACATCAATTTCTTTATAAATGAGCCACGAATCTTCTCATAACGATTTCATAAGTCATGATCATAACGACTTCTTCAATGATCATAACGACTTCTTCAATGATCATAACGACTTGTCTTTCACATCGATTTGTTCATAAACTTGCAACGATTTACTTATGAACAACGATTTCTCTTGAATATTCTGAAAGTATTTTTGGCGCTCATGGAAAAGTCAATATGTCTGACACAAAAAGCTGCATGCATAATCTTGTCAGAAAAAGATTTAACCTACTATTTTCAGTATGTTAGCAGAAGCACAGTACTATGCATCGTTATCAAACACTCTTTCATGCTAACACTTTCTTCTATGTGTACAGACCTCGTAGACCACAAATATCAGAAGAAAGAGAAGATGAGCAACGGCTAGAACTCCAACGGATTTATTCAAATTGCTCATATAAAAGATGAAGCAAGCCTGAAGAAAAGCGAGAGAGCTTTCCTGAAGATTTTCAAGAGTGTACATCCGGAAGAACCTCAACTCCACATACACTCAAAGGAAAAGAGAGAAAGAGCCTGAGCCCAAGAAGAGTGTTCAAGCATCTGAAGCACTGAAGCATTCAAGCTCCTTCTCCTCTCTTCACTCTCTCTGTGTGCATCTTTGTAATCTTGGGAAGAGAGTCTTTTTGCTGAGAGTTCTTTAGTTGGTCTTCATTTGTTACCAACTCTCAGCCTTGTTCTTTCTTTTCTAAGAAAGACTTCTGTCCAGCTGTAGGACTGTATACAGTGTGTAACCTAGCTGGGGGTTTAAGTCTAGCAGAACCGCACTAGGGTTTGTACCAGGAGGTTGGCTTCTTTACCTGTAAGAGAAGTGGGCTACCTTCTTGCCCGGAAAGAGAAGAAGATCAGCTGGGGTGCTGGGTTTGTAGTGTCCTTAAGGGGGACTGTACCCTTGGTTAGTAAAATCCCAAGAGGTTGCTTGGGGACTGGACGTAGGACTTCCATGTGGGAAGGGCCAAACCAGGATAAATTCTTTGTGTCCTTTGTGTGATTGTTTATTTGCTTCCGCACTGCTACTCTTTATCACACCAAACTAACCAAACCTTCAAGTGTTAATTTCTGTGTTTAAGTTCTATTTCAGATTGCAGAAAAACCTATTCACCTCCCCCCCCCCCTCTAGGCTAGCTTGCTGCCATACCGAAAGGGCCAACAAGTGGTATTAGAGCGGGTCTCTGAACTTTCAAGAAGATCCAACGATCTTAGAGCAAAGATCCATGGCAGCTCAAGGATATGTTGAAGGTCAATCAGTCACCAGACCTCCATTCTTTGATGGAGAGGACTACCAATATTGGAAGATGAGAATGGAATGCTTCATTCGAGGCACAGACTTTGATCTGTGGCAGGTAATCGAGGTAGGTGATTATGTTATTATTCCTATTCCAGGCACTACTGCCATTACAGCAGCAGATAAAAGTAAATTATCTTTAAACTTTAAAGCTAAGAACTACTTATGTTGTGCTTTATCCAAAAGAGAATTTAGTAGAGTATCTGCATGTAAATCAGCTAAAGAAATATGGGATAAACTGCAGATAACTTATGAAGGAACAGATAAAGTAAAACAAACTAGAATAGATATTCTTGTCTCACAATATGAGCAATTTAAAATGCTTCCAAATGAAAATATCACTCAGATGTATAATAGATTTTCGAGCATAGTAGTTGGTTTGAGTTCTCTTGGTAAAAATCTTTCTGATGAGGAAACTGTTAGAAAGATACTTAGGTCCTTAACTATTTCATGGACACCTAAAGTAACTGCTATTGAAGAGGCCCATGATTTAACCAAATTGTCAATTGATAATTTAATAGTTCTCTCATGGCACATGAAATAAATATGGAGCGATTGTCTGAAAGCTCATCTAAGAAGAAATGTACTAATGCTCTTAAGGTTGTAGATGCTCCTTCCACTTCTTCTTCTAGCTCCAAAAATACAGATTCTGAAGACAGTGACGTAGATGAAGTTCTGTCCAAGCTTCAGAAAATTTTCAAGAAAAAGAAAAATGGATCGAAAAGAATTCAAAAGAAAGACAGAAAAGAGAAAGAACCAGTCTGCTATGAATGCAGAAAACCTGGACATCTGAGACCGAATTGTCCAGACTCAAGAAGACTGGTCAAAATGAAAAACCCAAAAAGAAGCACAAGAAATTCAAAAGAAAAGCCATGGCGGCTGCTTGGGAAAATGAAGAGGCCACAAGCTCAGAATCATCAAGCTCAGATTCCGAAAAGGAGCAGGTAAATCTAGCCCTCATGGTGGGACTAGATGAGGTACATTCTGACTCATTTTTTAATTTTTGCACAGATTCAGGATCAGAATCTGAAGACTTAGAAGAAGTCTTAATGAACTGTATGAAAAACATAAAGGGGTTGTAAAAGAATTAAAAAGTCTGAAAAACAACTCTACTTGCTTAGAAAACACCAATTCTGATCTTAAATCCGAATTGGAGCAACTAGAAAAACAATTAAAAGACAATAAAGACAATATTTATCTTTTGAATGAAAATTTAAAAAATAAGGACAATGAAAAGTTAGAGTTAGAAGAAAAATTAAAAACTCTAACTAAAGAAAATCTGTATTTAAAAGAATCAGTTAAAAAATTAACAAAAGAAAAACTTCTTTAGCTCTATGTTTGAAAGGGTCAAAACCTGGAAATAACAAGCAAGGTCTTGGATACAAACCTTCTGAAAAAGGAAAACAAATCATATTTCCTGAAAAATATCCATTACCAAAATTTGTAAGAGAAACCAAGTTACCTCAGAAAATGGCCCCTGTAAAAGAAAATGTTTTAAAAAATTATGTCCTAAACAAACATCATAAAAACAATAAGAACTGCAAAATAGATTATATTCATTGTTGTTCTCATTGTAATAAATTAGGACACACAGTAAACACCTGCATAACTAGGGTGTTCACTATTCGGTTCAAACCGAAAAACCAAACCGAACCGAGTGATTCGGTTTGGTTTGGTTCGGTTTGAACATGAAAAAAATTTGGTTTGGTTTCAAACCAAACCGAATTAGAAAATTCAGTTTGGTTCGGTTTCTAACCTCCAGAAACCAAACCAAACCGATTAAACCGAATTACAATAATAATTTTAATTTGTATATATTTATCAAGTTTTTTCAATATATTTACGTAAAAATATATATTATTGAGGTTAATATGGTCATCAATATTTAATACTTCATTTCAATATTATTTGATAGTGATTTATTAGAGAAACAAGTGATTAAAATCTTATTTAAGACTAAGAGAATCTAAAGGCCCATTTATTTTCAAGTTAAACCAAACCAAACCGAACCAAACCAATTTAATTCGGTTTGGTTCGGTTTGGTTTCATAAGACTTCGGTTTGGTTTGGTTCGGTTTGAGTCCAAATTTGGTTTGGTTGGTTTCCTAAAAATCTCCTATAAACCAAACCAAACCAAACCATGAACACCCCTATGCACAACAAGGCACTTAGTTTGGATTCCGAAAGGATATTTTTATGCATCTAACCATCAAGGACCCAAAAAGATTTGGGTACCTACTACTGAGTAATTTATCTGCAGGTTAGCCTTGGAGCATCATAAACCAAGAATGCTCAAGGCATGAGTGACTACAGATTCTTCATTCAAATCACATCTGAAGAAAGAGTAGTCACAAAAATGAATTAGTCTTTATTACTAACAATTATTTGCAAGTTTCATTCAGGTGGAGTCTCTCATTCAGGGGGAGCACAGATTAAGGGGGAGCCATTGTTGAACCCCTCAATGGTAAGAATTCTCTCAAAGGGGGAGAGAAATCCCTGGTAAGATCCTTCCTTTTTGGTTAGTGACAAAAAGGGGGAGAGTTTGTATGAATTTTCTGAAACCTCTGTGCTTTTTGTATATTTTTGTCAGAAAATTCTCATAAATTTTGTCATCACCAAAAAGGGGGAGATTGTTGAACCACTCTCTATTTGCTCTTGCATTTGGTGATAATAAAATTTATGATGTAACTTAAATTGAAAATTTTGTTTCATCTGTGTCGCATCAATCCCATAGCAAAATGCTGAGCCTTACATTGATGCAATATGGCGCACTATAATGATAAGGTCGATGTTTAATTCATATACATCGATTTCAGTTTTAAGTGCCATAGTAACAAGTGTTATAACGATTTGATCTGATTTCATATAGTGCTACAACGATTCGCTAAGTGGCCGTAACGATCATTAAGAAATCGATCTCATAACGATTCCTTAAAATTTGATAAGAAATTGATGCCATAACGATTTCATAAGTGATCACATCGATTTCTTCATAAGTGATCATAACGATTTGCTTGCATAACGATTTCATAAATAATCACATCGATTTCTTTATAAATGAGCCACGAATCTTCTCATAACGATTTCATAAGTGTGCGCAACGACTCTTCTGTAAGCGCAACGACTTGCTAAGAAATCGATGCCATAACGATTTCATAAATGATCACATCGATTTCTTCATGAGTGATCATAACGATTTGCTTGCATAACGATTTCATAAATAATCACATCGATTTCTTATAATGAGCCATGAAATTTCATAACGATTTCATAAGTGTGCGCAACGACTCTTCTGTAAGCGCAACGACTTGCTAAGAAATCGATGCCATAACGATTTCATAAGTGATCACATCGATTTCTTCATAAGTGATCATAACGATTTGCTTGCATAACGATTTCATAATAATCACATCGATTTCTTTATAAATGAGCCACGAATCTTCTCATAACGATTTCATAAGTCATGATCATAACGACTTCTTCAATGATCATAACGACTTCTTCATGATCATAACGACTTATCTTTCACATCGATTGTTCATAAACTTGCAACGATTTACTTATGAACAACGATTTCTCTTGAATATTCTGAAAGTATTTTTGGCGCTCATGGAAAAGTCAAATATTGTCTGACACAAAAAGCTGCCTGCATAATCTTGTCAGAAAAAGATTTAACCTACTATTTTCAGTATGTTAGTAGAAGCACAGTACTATGCATCGTTATCATAAACACTCTTTCATGCTAACACTTTCTTCTATGTGTACAGACCTCGTAGACCACAAATTATCAGAAGAAATAGAAGATGAGAAACGGCTAGAACTCCAACGGATTTATTCAAATTGCTCATATAAAAGATGAAGCAAGCCTGAAGAAGAAGCGAGAGAGCTTTCCTGAAGATTTTTCAAGAGTGTACATCCGGGAAGAACCTCAACTCCACATACACTCAAAAGAAAAGAGAGAAAGAGCCTGAGCCCAAGAAGAAGTGTTCAAGCATCTGAAAACTGAAGCATTCAAGCTCTTCTCCTCTCTTCACTCTCTCTGTGTGCATCTTTGTAATCTGGGGAGAGAGTCTTTTGTTGAGAGTTCTTTTAGTTGGTCTTCATTTGTTCCAACTCTCAGCCTTGTTCTTTCTTTTCTAAGAAAGACTTCTGTCCAGCTGTAGGACTGTATACAGTGTGTAACCTAGCTGGGGGTTAAGTCTAGCAGAACCGCACTGGGGTTTGTACCAGGAGGTTGGCTTCTTTACCTGTAAGAGAAGTGGGCTGCCTTCTTGCCGGAAAGAGAAGAAGACCAGCTGGGGTGCTGGGTGTTGTAGTGTCCTTAAGGGGGACTGTACCCTGGTTAGTGAAATCCCAAGAGGTTGCTTGGGGACTGGACGTAGGACTTCCATGTGGGAAGGGCCAAACCAGGATAATTCTTTGTGTCCTTTGTGTGATTGTTTATTTGCTTCCGCACTGCTACTCTTTATCACACCAAACTAACCAAACCTTCAAGTGTTAATTTCTGTGTTTAAGTTTCTATTTCAGATTGCAGAAAAACCTATTCACCCCCCCCCCCCCCCCTCTAGGCTAGCTTGCTGCCATACCGAAAGGGCCAACAGGTTCTTCTCCATGTTAGCTTCAAAAATGACTGCTCCATCCTTCATGATGCTGCACTTGGATTCTTGAAACTTTATCTGATGACCCTTGTCACAAAGCTGGCTTATACTGATAAGATTATGCTTCAGACCTTTCACGCACAGAACTTCTTCAATTACTATTTTTCCTTTGCTGCTCACTGAACCACTGCCAATAATAGTCCCTTTTCCGTTGTCTCCATAGGTGACTGTTCCTTCTTCAGCTACGAGGTGAGAAAATAGGTTTTATTTCCTGACATGTGCCTTGAACATCCACTATTCAAATACCAATTGGATGCTCTAAGGTTTCCCTGAAATAAAAACATTAAGCTTTAGGTACCAAGTTCTTTTGGGTCCTGGTTGGTCAGTATCATCGTTTTTCTTTTTTATTATCCACCTTTTATATTTAGTTGGACATGTAGTCCTGTTGTGACCTAGTTTGTTGCAGTGACTGCAGCATGTTGTTCTAGTTACTTTTTCAAGATACTTAAGGTTAGCTTTGTATGCTATGTCTTGTTCAGGTACAATTTTAGAGTTGGATATGTCTTAGGGCATACTGTTGTGTCTTCATTATCTGGGGTGTATAGCCTAAACCATGTTTCTTCTTACCTGAACGTCTAGCCCCTTTTAGTATTAAGGAGTTTTACCATTAGTGAATTTTTCTAATGTATTAGACAGTTTCTCTTCCAAGGAGTGGTAGCATGGATGGAGTCACCGATGATCATATCTTTTTAATTCAAGGACTTCTAGATGGCACTCCTGTGGACCTTCCAAATATCACCTTGAACACCATGAGGGATGTAGTAGGCACGGCTAAGCGTAATCTTCTTTTTGGTATGCTTATTACCCGCATCTTGAAGAAATTCAAAGTCAATTTTGCTGGTGAAGATTCCAAGAGGTTGATCATGTTTGATGTGAGTGATGGGAGTACTCTCACACGTATAAGGATGGCTATTCAAAATGGATATTTTGTCCGCACAGGTACTCGGTCTCCTTACAAAGTGCAGGACCTCCAAGATGATGAAAATGGTGATGAATTCACTCTGTCTACTCCAGGCTCCTCCAAACCTCCTACTCCTCGCATAGATCAGCTGACTCATCTGTTTGATACGCTCACTACTAATATGAATGCTCATTTTGACTATTTGGACAATCAGTTTGTATCCTTGGAAGGTCATGTTGAAGAGCTTTAGTCGGATGTTTCTATTCTCAAAGGACAGCAAGACCGCAATGATATGCTTCTTCAAGCTATTGCCAAACAACAGGATTTTATACGGGGCAATCATGATGAGATGCGGAAGAACTTGCAGGACTTGGCCGGTGCTAGAAATTTCTTATGGGATTCTCTCTCTCGCCAACCACCACCACCTTAGTCTTCATCATTTTACCTCTTCATCCTTTGTTTTCACTCGCTATGGTTTGTCGTCATTTTAAGTTGAATTAAATCTCTCTTCACTGCTCTTTTTGATGATGACAAAAAGGGGGAGAACTAGTATATTGTGTGTCCCAGTTAAGTAGCCCAGAGGGGGGTGAATGGGTCTTTAAAAATTTATCAGCTAATACCCATTCACTAAAAACGTTCACAGAGAAATACACTTCGATGTATGTTAGCTATAGTTAGAATAATCAACAATCACACAAAGAGCAATCACACAACATAAGAATTATCCTGGTTCAGATCTCCTCTCCTTATGAGTCCTACATCCAGTCCCTGAGCAATATCTCAGGATTTCACTACCAAGGGTACTGTCCCCCTTAAGGACCTTTACACCCAGCCACAGCTGGTCTTCCTTCACACGAAGAGAAATACAAACACCCTGGATACCACACCAGGTCTTCCTTCACAACCGAAGGGAACAACACCTAAAAAATGTTCAAGAGGAAGATGCCCCTAAATCAAGCTTATAGAGCACACTTGATCTGAAGCAAGGACTGAGAAGAACAAGATTTACAATAATCGATTCTTCTTAGAACAAGAAGCTCTCTCACAGATCTACACTAAGCACAGAGAGCTAGAGCTGAAACTAATAGAAGTGTTTGCTTGGCTTTCAGAGAGGTTGAAGACGATTTCACTTGGTATGCCTTCGTTCTCTGTGTATATCTCTTTTGAATCTTCAATCTCCTTTTATATCATCCTTTTCAAATTCGAACGTTGAAGTGCTCGTTGTCTCTATGCATAAGTGTACATTAGACTGCTTGACACTTGGAAGCTTCCAGTCAACAATCTTTTATCCTTTCATGCACGTAAAGAGAGAGAGAGAGAGGATCTTCTGTGATCTTCTTTGGCTTCTATTTTGTCCAACGTTGTATGACGAATGTTGTCAGAGACCTGCATACATTAAATGCTAAACAGTAGACTTCTAGGCTGTCTCTGTTGTCTGTCAACGTCAGAATAAATGTTCATCAAAATAGTAATGCCATTTTGTTGTTCTAAAATATGTTTTCAGAAAAGATACGATAATAGAAAATATCGTCTGCATGAATACAGAGATACGTTTAGAGTAATAAATGCACAGAGGTTAGAGGGATATGTGCGAAGACTTTGACTATTCAACCCTTTGAAAGGATAAGTCATATGTCAAGTTGATTAATATGAAATCGATGCATTTATGACTTATGAAATCGTTATGCAACCAAATCATTGTCACTTAACAGCAAACTGTTATGAGATATGAAAGAATCGTTGTGATCAAAGTGATATAATCAAATCGTTATGAGATATGAAAGAATCGTTGTGATCAAGGTGATATAATCAAATCGTTATGAGATATGAAAGAATCGTTACGAGAGCAAATCATTATGATCACTAAAGGAATCGTTACGAGAGCAAGTCGTTACGATGACTAAAGGAATCGTTACGAAAGCAAGTCATTAGAATGACTAAAGGAATCGTACGAAAGTAAGTCGTTACGATGACTAAAGGAATCGTTACGAAAGCAAGTCGTTACGATGACTAAAGGAATCATTATGGAAGTAAGTCGTTACGATGACCAAGGAATCGTTACGAATACTTATCAAATCGTTAAAGCATATAATGAATCCTTATGATTATGGAATCGTTATAAACAAAGGAAATCGATATGGCTTAGTACAAATCAATGTATTTAGACAAATATGCTTCTACAGTATGAAGATTCTTACCTGTTTTGGCTTGTTTTCCTTTGATCTTATTTCCTGTGCTTAAGACTTGTAGAAAATAGGTTAGTGACCTTAATCAAGGGTTTGATAATCATCAAAATAACATGGTTTTGTTAATCACCAAAATATAAAAGTAATTTAAATTAAATTACATGGGGATAGACTGTTCATCATATTGTGTCCTTACATAATACTTGTATGGTTTATTATGTCTTTGTGATGACAAAAAGGTGGAGAACAGTTAAATGATTTATGAATAGATTTTGGCTTGCTTACACTGTCTTCATGCATATTAATAATCTTAGTGTAATACATGATTGTTTAAGGATAATTTAAATCTTTCTATTTAAGTGTTTGATCACAAAACACTCAACTTTGTTGGCTAATTAGTGGCGAAGTTATGTGCAGCAACGAAGACATTTTTCAAGTGATATCGGATCTCAAAAAGCACTTTTCAAATCATCGTGTTATGGAGTCGACCCCATATCTCTTCATGGGTCAACCCTGCATAACCCCAATTCAACTCTGGGAAATGGGGTCGACCTCCCCTTTCAACTGAGGTCGACCTCAAATAAAAATCAGATCTCCTGTGTTTTGAGGTCGACCTCATACTTATTCTTGGGTCGACCCCTTTGTGTTGCTTTTTGACACTGTAAAATAGGGTCGACCCCACAGTACTTCTGGGGTCGACCTCACATTCTCAATTGATTTGCGTCATTATATTTTCTATTTTTAAATAGTACAAGAAAAATATATTTAAATTGATAATATTACAAAATTCATTATGAATAACCTAATAACAAAATAATATATTAACTAGTTTATATACTTGTGTGACTACATATTAATGCATATTACATAATATTTATCTCCTCTCACTTTAAATTTAAATATCATTAATTTAATATAAATATATAATAGACTTTGCTTTAAAAGAATAAATTATCTTATTGTGTAAACAATCTGATTAATTTACATGAAGACATAACATTGGAGTTTAAAATAAAATACTTAATGATTTATATGATTCATGCTAAATATAGAAAAACCTATATATTCATTATGATTAATGAAAATAAATATTTTACAATATAAAAGATTAATTAATTAAGTAGATGATAATAATAACTTGAAATATGAAATGAAATATACTTCGTGATATAATAAATTTTTGTATCAACACGTAAACAAAATTTAGCGACACATGCATACAAGAATGCCGGTATATTCCTCAAAACATATAAGGTAACATGGTGATGGGTGTACATGAAAAATAAGTTTTTTTAACTTTATTTCTTCATTTATAATTTAACATATATTATCATACTTTACAAAAAAATTATACGTAAATTATTTTTAACATTTGTTTAAGAAAATTAGGTTATTGGCGACGGCTTCAAACCATCGCTATTAAATAATGGCGACGGTCATTTTATGCTTTGGTGACTAACAAAATCGTCGCGAAAACTTAATAGCAACGGACGTAATCAGTTGCTAATAAAACTAAAAGCGACAGTCACAACCGTAGCCAATGCTCTTATTAAGGACAACCATTGATAGTCGTCCCTAATAAGCATTTATTTGCGACAGATAAAACCGTCTCTAATAAGAGTATTAGTGACGGCCCATAATATCCGTCGCTATTGTTAATATTAAGGACAATTTCTTGTAATGTCCCTAATAATGAATTATCGGGGACAATTAAAGCCGTCCCAAATAATCGTTAGTAGCGACGAAAGAATTGGGGATGACATCCTCGCTAATAAATGTTATTGGGGATGACAATCGCCATCCCGAATGATGTTTTTAGCGACGGCTTTTAAAGTCATACTGAATATTTTATTTTTATCAACAGCTTACGTCACCGTCGCCAATAATCGTTATTGGGGATGATAATCGTCATCCCGAATAATTTTTTTAGCGACGGCTTTTGAAGTCGTTCTGAATAATTTATTTTTATCGACGGCTTATGTCACCGTCGCTAATAACCATTATTGGGGATGACAATCATCGTCCCGAATGATAATTTTAGGGACGATTTTTGTAGCCGTCTTGAATAAATTTTTTTTTACGATGTTCATATCTTCAATCGTCACTAATAATGATTAGTGAGGACGGCTTCATTTAGACGTCGGCAATACTACACTTTTGCGGACGGCTACTTAATAGCCGTCGCAAATACCCTTTTTAGCGACGGTGTTTTGGAGCCGTCGCCAATACGCCGTCCCCAATAGTCCCTTTTCTTGTAGTGTAAGGGGTATTATTGGCACTTAGGTTTATGTAGTAAATGAACTTTGTTCAATATGTAGGGACTTTTGTACATAAGCAATTGATACATATTTGTGTACAAAATATGTACATATATCATCCTCATTAGAAATTTGTTACTAAAAATGCCACCTTTGTCTCTAAAATCTCAATCTCTTAAAAGAACTCCAATATTAATTTCTTTCATAAATAGATCCCTGTTGTTGGATTTTTGGCCGCGACACTAACGCCTGTTTACTCAAGTGTTGTTATAAATGGTCTTGGGCCGAGGCCCACGGTGCTCTTATTGACATCTGTGGGCTTTAGCGGGACTTAGGTGGGCTGTAGTCATCGTTTCTGCGCAGGTGTCTTTAATTTTCGCATCTGTGGTGAGATATGTTCCCTTGAGCGCTATCCTTGGTGAGTTTTTTTTTGTGAACGATATGAAAGACATGTCAATTTGCAAGGGAAATTTCGAATCAAATTCGTGATGAGCAGTAGGATTTTTTCTTTTAACTTCCTGTCCCTTTAACCAAACAAAAAAAAATAGTCTCTAGACCTCTTTGATTATCTGAAAAGTTGTGATAATTAGGTTCTTAGTTATTAGACTTGTTAATGAAAAAAATGATTTGATAAGGAAGATAATTTATCACGATTTTTATCTCTAACAAATGTGACTAAATCTTAATAAACTATCTCACCTTTTTAAGTCTGATAAAGTTAATCAGTTCTACTATATTTTATCTATTAAATTAAAAATCTTACAATCAAAGATATCTTATTACGTGAATAAGTTATCATGTTATCAAAGAGGCCAACTTTTTTAATTAGTTTTGAATTCGTAAAACTTAACATTTTGAGTCAGTTCATTAGCATTTGACCTAAGTATCTCCGTAAAGACCCGAATACCATTATACTACATTAAAAAATATCTCTTATGATCTCATGGATAGGTTTGAACCCTTAGTAGTATTATTGTATTATGTTCTCTATCATAAAAAATATATATCTTTATGATCTCATGATAGGTACTTTTGTTGCTAACTAAAAGGACCCAGCCAGAGGACCCCGGTTGGGTCGATCGGTTAGAACTCTTACTTAAAAGCAAGAGGTCCCGAGTTCGATTCCTGGGGGGGGGATTTACCTGATTTACATGCAATCCTCGAGGTGTGTAAATCCGGGATTTTCTGGTCAAGTAGGGTAAGGGCAATACGGGTATACGGAAAGTAGGAGCTACCAAGTCCTGACCTTGGAGCTCGCGAACACCAATCCTTGAGTCCGCAAAGCCACACGGGGCGGAATTTCCTCGTTATCAAAAAAAAAAGGACCCAGCCAGGTCCATCTTCCTCCAACTAGAGAGAACTAAGCACACAATTCACATAGAAGTGAACACCACAGACAGTGCCTTCTTAAAAAGACATATATGGCAATAATGAAATACTAGCAAAATTAACTTAGAAAGAGAAAATAAGAAGATGCTCGTCGTTAATGACTGAGAGCTGGCGAAGATGAACGTTGCAGTACAATGTTGGATAGACTTTCTTCTCAGAGAGATTGCATGAAGGATGTAGGACGGAGAGCATCTCAATGAAAACTTGGAGTGGGAATGAATGCTCGGCCTCCTTTTCTCACGAAGGACTTGGGCTATGGCTTGTGAGCTCGTATGTTTGCGTTGCTCTTTTTCATTTCAATGTTTTCCATTGCTTCTGGTAAAATTTCTAGACTTCTTTGAAGGTTCCCAACTGTTGAAGCCTACGTCCACATATCTTCTTATTTGTCCAATAGACTTATTGTGTAATGTGCTTCATAGTTGTTCTAGCTTGTGTATATCGATGATGCATTTTGGTCTTGAATAATGAGCACCTTGATAGCCGTTGATATCTTGAAAGTCATTCCTCTATCTTGCTTCATTTAATCCAATCATTGTCCTTGTACCTATTTAGGTTAGTCAATGTAACGACATAGGATCCGAGATGCTGGATACCCTCCAGTATACTCGAACCTTGAACCGCTACCCATGAGCCGAAATTCGGAAGGGTTAAAATAGATGTCTGAGGAAGTCATATAAGAGAATGGTGCCACAACAGGTGAACAAAAAAACTTCTATATAGTCATATAAAGTGTACAACTCAGGACAAGTACAGCAAAAGGATAGTACAATAGGACGTACTTAGTATATTGAGCTATCAACTAGGCAGGACCATTGGAGAAACTCTACACTTCTGCATCCTGGGCTGATGAAGCCTCACCTAAAAGGGGAAAGGAGTGAACCTCTACTCAAGATCTAGTAGGGACATTAACCCCAAAGGCTAAAATAGTACGCAAGTAACAAGTGCAGGAAAGTAAGCATAATATGTAAGTAAGTACTGCACACAAGTAAAAGCCCGAAACACAACTAAACCACATGCAGGTAACTGTACCAGTATGACAGCCTCAACTCTAGAAGCGTTAGTCAACTAGTACCTAGCTAGCGGGCACAAACACACTAGCACAACACATAACAACACCACACATGGTGGTTGGACTAGCGAGGGCCTATGGTTTGGCGCCTCGACACCACAGAGTCCACAGACCCTAGCCACGTGTACACACTCAGACGCTCTCCCTCAAGTCTGGTCCACGACTGATTTTTCCCTATACTAGACTCTAACAGATGGAGAAGGGACCCTATGAAAACTGGCTCAAAACCACCACAATGGGCACCCACTGGACAGAGACGCTCTCGACACCCAGGCTCATCAACGGACTAGCTCACGCTAGTCATCCAGGTGGTCCCAAGTAACAACATAAAACACAAGAGTATGGTACAGAAACACACATAGACGAAGATGCTATCAACGTCTGAAACACTGTGCAAGAAGGCAAGCACCACGCTGTCCATGCCCACACACATGCAATAAGGGGAAGCACTGTAACGTCGCGCATTTTTTTGGATCTTTGCGGATCCTTGCTTAGCGGGTTTGGTGGCCAGTGTGTGGCCCATTAGTCTGTGTTTTAGGTGTTTTCGCAGGTTGTGAGGCTTTGTGGGCCGGCAGGTTGGGCCCCAAAAAGCTCACAAGTCTCTGTCTGTGAACGCGACAGAGGCTGGCATCGCGTTCTGAACGCGACGGCCCTGAGTGTCGCATTTTGGTTGGCCGTTTGCGGTCTTCGTCCGCATGTCTGCCGTGTGTCGCACGCTGGGCGGTCTGGTTGACGTAGACAGTGGGAAGGCGACGGCTCCTACATCGCGTTCTTGTCGCGACAGTAGAATGCGTCGCGTTCTCAAATGTGAGGTGTTTTAGTTGAGGTCGGCCGAACAGAGCTCAAGAAACTTTGCTCGACCAGGGAGGCGTTTTTGAGCAGGTTTTCGGGCGATTCGAGGTTCTGGAGGTGTTTTCGGCGTGCTCTCTCCGCGAGGACGTCGCACGGAGCTGGGGGGAAACGTCGGTTGATCACGGTTCTTCGCATTCTTCGTGAAGGTAGGGAGTTTCCGCCCAGTTTACGTTGTGGATTGCATGGATGCATGTTCAGATTGTATTTGCTTTATAAATGATAGATACCATGTTAGGATAATGAAAAGAGCATGAAAATGGGTTTTCACATCGTTTTACATGGTTTGTGTGGGAGATCCGGAGAGATGGGAATGCGGATTAGGGTTCCGGCCTGTGAAGGTGGCGGAGCCCTCTGTCGCATTCTGAACGCGATAGGCCAACCCGTCGCGTTAGGCTTTTAGATCGCGACATGTCGGGTGTGTTGCAATCAGAAGGCGACAGTTGCCTATGTCGCGACCACAATCGAGAGAATTAGTTGTGTCTGTTTTACTTGTACGATTATCCGATTAACGTTAAAGTGTTGTGCATGGCATGAATAAGTGGTGCCAATGCATCTGTAGCGCTCGTGGAGCATGTCGTTTATGTGGTTTGAGTGCCGTGCATGTGGTTTGTGTGTGTATGGCAAGTAGTTCGACGTTGTGTTTATCGTAATATAACTTTTGTGGTTAGTTTGTGGTGGTTGGGCAGTGAGGTTCCGGTGTGAACCTAGCCTCGATCCTATGATGTCTTTTATAGGTTATCTAAGATGTTTTAATTAGTAAAGCATTTGTATAGTTATTAAGTGATTATTATATATTGTGTTAATATTGCAATGGAGGTCATGAGATGACCAATGACAGGCAAGATTGTTGTATGTTATTGTGATCTAAGTATGTGTTGGAGTCGGATAGCTTGGAGGTCACATAGTGACCGATGACGAGCCAATTACGTTTAACATATCGTGATATAAGTTTCACCGAGTTGTTAAGTGACTGACATGGTTTGTGTGCTAGCCGAGTGTGGTGGTCCGGCGCCTATTCCGGAATGCCTCTCTAGTCGGGTACCCCAGGTTTTGTGTGATCCAGGCACGTTAGTGTGCGGGGTTTGCTCGGTACTGTGTGTACCGTCGAGGTCTGTGTCGTCTGTCCTGGACACCTCACTCCTATGTTTGAGTTGTATGTCGGCTGAGGGAAAAACGACAGAGGACAGCGACTTGTGAGAGTTTGTGTTTGGTCGCTTGTAGCGCGCTCGTGGTTGGGGGTTACGGACACCAGCAGACGTACTGGGCCCCAACTAGTCCTGTGTTTTCAGTGCCTCACTTTAGGGAGCTCGGGCCAGAGTCCTTAAAGGTGACAGGCATGGACCTGCAACTATGTGGTCTGCAGGTGTGGTGTTGGTTGGTCTCCACTGTTCTTTGGCTGTGGTTGTGGAGCAGCAGTTGGACCTTTCGTCCGTGACTGCAAGACTGAGAGGTGGTTCTTGTGTTGTGTTGTCCGGGTAGGATACTGGCGTCATGAACCAGTAGTCTGTTCCGTGTGGTGGTGGCGTTCTTTTCGACTCGTGCTTTGCCACTAGTGGTGGCTTGTGTGTGTGACAGGTGGTTGAGGTTTTACCCGTTGTGTGTGCCCTGGTGGTGGCACGATACTGGTTGTGGTTCCAATGTGGTACCTCGTGGTAGAGGTACCTGTGCCATTTGTGAGTAGTTTTGTGTTGTGGTACTTCGTGTACCAGTCCCTTCAGGTGTGAGGTGGACTTGTGTTCTGTGGGGGTCTATGGAATGACCTTCCACGTGTCGTGTTTCTACTCGTCTTCGAGTAAGCTTCCGATATGTTTTGATGTGAGGTGTTGGTGTGAGGTGGATGGCTAGCTGAAGCCAGTCTGTTACCCTCGTGGGTAGGTTTCCTGTGAAGCTTGTAGCTTCAGCGACCAGTTGTTGTAATGATTTGCCTATGAGGCTTGTGGCTTAGACATTGCAGTTGTTGGGCGACTAGTGGTGCTGTGCTAGTCCTGTCGTCCCTCTTCCTTTCCGGGATTGGTATTAGCTAATGTAATTATGTTTAGTTTATTAATTATACTTTGATGTGAGCATGATATGGTTTGACTATCAGTGTTTCCAGTGAGACCCTCTGGGGTGAGATTCTTCGGTATTGTGTGTTGTTTTGGGTAGTCCCTACTGAGCTGTGACTTGTTGAGGCTCACTCCCCTACAATTCCTGTAAGGGCTTGCCGTTTGTGTGGCTTGCGGAGGTGTTGGATAGACTTGTACCACCAGCAGTTCAGTTGGTGGTGTCGAGGTATACCCTAAGTAGTTGTGCTATTTTAATTGGACATGTAATAATGTATTGGGACAGTTGTAATTGTTATATACAGGTATGAGCACATGAACTGTGACGGAACGCCTCGGCCAAGCCGTTAAATGATAACGTACTTGATCCGAGTCCGCCTCCCGCGAACGGGCCGAAGCCTCGCAAGGATACCAAACCACAGTCCGTGTAAACACAAAGTAACACACCATTTTTATATATATAGTGTACAAGTTACATAGCCAAATTTCCACAAAAACTTAAAGAAGTACAAGAGCCTGGGGCATACCCCGAGGTACAACTGAAGAAAGTAAACAACTATCTAAACTACTGCTGAAGAACTACACAGCTAAAACTACACCGCTGGAGCTACTGACCCTGCACCGCTACGGCGCGGCTCGGAGCTGGACGACGGTCGTGAAACGTCCTCCTCGCTCTCACCTGCGGGGGTAGGGGTGAGCCTCTCTAGTCACTGGCTCAGTAGGGAACTCCCCCAAAACCGAGCAAACCAACACACATGTACGAATAATAAACAGCACCAACAATTTATAGAACAGCTAAGTAGGTAAGTAAAGCTGTAAAAGTACTCACCGTCTGCCGACTACGAGAAACAACAGTAATAATTAAACGGCAAACCAGTACAGGTGTACAAGCTAAAGTAGAGACAGCCAACACGAGCCACGTGAACTGGTTCGCGCGACACCAGAAACTGACTCGGACAACTAACACAGGTCTACCTCTCAGTCTCGCAGCCACGACGAAAGGTCCAGCTGCCGCTCCATGTGAAAGGTCAAGCAACTGTGGAGACCAACTAAACACCACCACCTGCAGACCACACGGTCACAGGCCCATGCCTGACACCTCCAGAGACCCTGGCCTGGGTTCGCTAGAGTGAGGCACTGGAAAAGGACTAGCTGGGGACCAGTGCGACTACTGGTGTCCGTACCCCAACTACGAGCGCGCTACAAGTGACTAAAACAAACTCAAGTGTCACTGTCCCACTGTCATCTTTCCCTCAGCCGGACGTACAACTCAAACACAGAGTGAGGGTGTCCAGGTCAGACGACACAGACCTCGGCGGTACAACACAAGTACCGAGACAAAGCCCCGAGCTAACAGCCTGGCTCACAAAGAACTGGGGCACCTAACTGGAGAGGTCCACGGTAGGCGTCGTTACTACTAGCCACGTACACAGAACCACGTGCACGTCACACACAACCCACGTGAAACCTCACGTAAACCACAAGTAACCACGGTCCACTACACGTGAACCCAACTGACTCGTGTAAACAACGCGCAGTCACTGAGGTAAGCAACTAATCGCATACTTTGTATGCTAAACACGAGAACCAAGTGCACTCAGTGCACCTCATGTGTCAACACACATGCATTATCGATAAAAGCCGTAATTAACTGTTTCTGTTCATACACATGCTGGCGGCAACATCGATTGCCGCTTATAGCAGGTCAACGGCAAGGGATATAGCCGTTAACATCTTGGCTGAGGAGCTTGGCGACAAGCGATCTTGACGCCAAGTTCTCCGGCCTTATACCCTGCAGAAACCCTAATCCGGCTCTGCGGGTTTTCCAACCATTCTAACTACTGAAAAACATGCAAATGCAGTTCCTTTAGCATGCTAGAACCCAATACAACCCATTATAACATGTTTCGTAAATTAAACTACTCAAACCACCCATTATCCCCGTATGGTTCAACTTTATCCGAAAATGCATTATCATGCTGATTCCGGTGATTATGATGTGTTTAATGTTTCTACGGAGTTAAACAGGTTCGTCCCCTACCTCAGAACACGCTAGAACCTCCTGCAATCCTCCGGTTCACGCCGAGCCCTCCGCGAGCTCCCACGCGAATTCACCACGCCGCGACGTTTCCTCGCACAATTCGGCAACGCCACGGTTCTACAATCATCCAACCACTCGTCGGAACCTGTTGGAAGCTTCAAAGACTCGGGGGCAGCAAGCTGGGGCAAGAGGGAATGAGAGGGAGCTGAGAGAACTGCCCTCGGGTGAGCTTATAACCTGCAGAATTCTCAGATTGGCGTCAACCCCCATGCCGCCAACAGCAACCGCCACCCTCTGCATCCACATCTACTGCCGCCAAGTTCAAGCAGTAAACGTCCACTAACCTGGACGCCAACAGTCGACGACCACCCTGGCCGCCAACTTCAACTGAACAGCAGCAGGTCCTGTTTCATTTCAGGACCGACCCTGCTCTTCACTGCTCAAACCACACATTCACCAAGCATTCCACTCAACCGACTCACACTGGCCTCATAACAGCCGCCACAACCACAATACACACGATCCGCATTGATCCGAAAAGCACGCGACGTTACATTACTATCATCTAAAAAGAAAATTTCGACCTCGAATTCATAACACAATTCAAAGTTAAACAACTTATAAAAAACACATTTACAGTACTATCATCTAAAAAGAAAATACACAGGCTTACATAAAACGATAGGGATACCCTTTAGCCATTTCCGCGGCCAATTCCCAGGTATCCTCACCACCTAATCTATTTTCCCATCTCACTTTAACTAGCTCAATTCTTTATTTCTCAGCTTCTTCATCTTTCGATCTGTGATCTGCACCGGATACTCTGGCATAGTCATGTCCGTCTCAGGTCACCACCTTGGTATCTAATTATCTGAGCTGGATCTTCAATACACTTCCTCAACATGGAGACATGGAAATATCATGCACATCTGCAAAATCAGCTGGCAAATCCAGCCTATAACTGCTTCCCCAATCCTTTCTAACACTTGAAAGGTCCCACATATCTCGGACTCAACTGTGACGGAACGCCTCGGCCAGCGCCGTTAAACCGATAACGTACTTGATCCTAGTCCGCCTCCCGCGAACGGGCCGAAGCCTCGCAAGGGATACCAAACCACAGTCCGTGTAAACACAAGGAAACCCCATTTGCCTTTCTCCCACTTCATGCCAGTTCAATGGGGTTCTACATGGCCTTCCATATAAAGCTTCATACGGTGCCATCCCAAGACTGGAATGATAACTATTATTGTAGGCAACTCAACCATTCCCAAATGATGCTCCAACTACCTCCCAAAACTAAGCAACAAGCTCGCAAAACATATCTTCAATTGTCTGAATAGTCCTCTCTGTCTGACCATCTGTCTGGGGATGATAAGCGGAGCTATATCTCAACTCAGACCAATTACTTTCTGCAGACTTCTCCAAAACCAGAAGTAATCTTGGATCTCTATCTAATACAATAGTCTTCGGAATACCATGCAGTGGAACAATTCTTTCAACATAAATATTTGCCAATCTGTCCACTGTCCAAGACATACTTACTGCCACTAATCTGCATACCTTAGTCAATCTGTCAACAAACACCCATATTCCATTATGCCCGGAACTCGACCTTGGTAAACCTGCCACAAAGTCCATTGCAATATCATCCCACTTCCACTGTGGAATAGGTAAGGTTGCAATAGACCTCCAGGCTTCTGATGCTTTGCTTTAATCTGCTGACAGATAGCACACCTTGCACAAATTCTGCTATTTCTTCTTCATATGAGGCCACCAAAAATGCCTCCTTAAATCATGGTACATTTTAGTACTACACCAGATGAATAGTGTACCTAGATTTATGAGCCTCTTCTAATACTCGCTGCTTCACCTCCCTTTCTGTAGGAACAAACAACCTGCCTTTGAGCTGACCACACAATTATCATCAATAGAGACTCCCTCCATTTTCACAATCTCAGCTAAACCTGCATCTGCTCTCTGAGCCTCAATAATCTGCCAATACAGACGGCTCTACAGCACTAGCAGCTAGAATTGCCCGACGCTGACTACTGGGCACATAAAAGAGTTCTCTGCTACTTCTTCATACAACTTCCATTCTTTAATCATCATCAGATTCATATGCCTTTCTGCTTAAGGCATCAGCTACAACATTGGCCTTACCCGGATGGTAAGCCAACTAAATCATAATCCTTCAAATACTCAATCCATCTGCGCTGGCGAAGATTCAAATCTTTCTGCGAGAAGATATACTTCAACTTTTGATCTGTAAAAATCTCAAATCTCTCGCCATACAGATAATGCCTCCACATCTTTAAGCAAACACAACTGCTGCCAATTCTAAATCATGAGTGGGGTAATTCTCCTCTGCTGGCTTCAATTGCCTGGATGCATAGGCTATCACTTTACCATGCTGCATAAGCACTGCACCAAGTCCTCTTCTTGAAGCATCAGTATACAACACAAACCACCACTCCCTGCCGGTAATGTCAATATAGGTGCTGATGTAAGTCTTTTCTTCAATTCCATAAAACTTTTCTGACATTCACCGGACCACACAAAAGGCACACCTTTCTGGTCAATCTAGTCATAGGTGCTGCAATCTTAGAAAAATCTTGAATAAAGCGCCTATAATAACCTGCCAACCCCAGAAAACTTCTAATCTCAGTTATTGACTTAGGCACTTGCCATCTCATCACTGCTTCCACTTTACTTGGATCCACTGCTACTCCTTTAGCTGAATAACATGACCCAAAAACTGATTTCCTTCAACCAGAATTCACACTTACTGAATTTGGCAAACACTGGTTATCCCTTAACAATTACAGAGTAAACCTCAAATGAGCTGCATGCTCTCTTCAGATGCTGAATAAATTAGAATATCATCAATAAAGACCACAATGAATTGATCTAAATATGGATGAAAAATTCTATTCATCAGATCCATAAAACCTGCAGGAGCATTAGTCAACCCAAAAGGCATTACCACAAACTCAAGTGACCATATCTGGTTCTGAACGCTGTCTTATCTATATCCTCCTCTTGATTCTCAACTGATGGTACCCGGACCTCAAATCAATTTTAGAAAACACCTTTGCTGATTGCAACTGATCAAATAATCATCTATCCTCGGCAACGGTACTTATTCTTGATGGTCACATCATTCATTTCCTATAATCAATACACATCCGAAAACTTCCATCTTTCTTCTTCACAAATAAACCGGCGCTCCCACGGGGAATGACTCGGTCTAATAAAACCTTTTTGCAACAACTCTTCTAATTTCTTTCTCAACTCTTTAAGTTCTGCTGGTGCCATCCGATATGGAGCTTTAGAAATCGGCATGGTACCTGGCAGCAACTCAATGGTAAAGTCCACCTCTCTATGTGGAGCTAAACCGGGCAAATCCTCAGGAAAAACATCAGCAAATTCCCTAACCACGGGAACTGTTTCCATTGGCTGACTGGCTTCTACCAAACTTACTGAGGCTAAATAGGCCACACACCCATCATTTATCAACTTTCTAACTTTAATTGCAGAAATTAGAACTTGAGATATAAAAAGGCATACCTTGATATTCAAACACTGCACCATTAGGATGACAAAATCTGATCCCTTTCTTTCTGCAATCTAACATTGCTCCATACATTTCAAGCCAATCCATACCCAGAATGATATCATAATCTGACAACTGCAGGGCATACAACCGACCCGGCATCTGGTTCCCTTCAATCATAACAGGAGCTTCATCTATATAGCTCGAGTGAGCAAAAATTCACCTGAAGGAACCTCCACTACTAACTCACAAGACTTCTCTTCTAGAGGATGAGCTATACAATCCAGAAATTCTTCGGAAATGAAGAATGAGAGGCACCCGAATCAAATAAGACTCTTGCTGATATTATAAAGAGGTAAAGTACCTTCTATCATATTGATGCCTCCGCCTGGGCTCGGGTGATAGCCAACCCCGGCCTCTCCCTCGCTGCTGCGGTGCTCCTCTGCCACGACCTGCCTGTGGCTGCTGGAACTGCTGAAGCTGCTGCTACTGCTGAACACCTCTACCATACCCATATTCTCTCGCATAGGGACAATTGCGGATCAAATCCCCGGCTGATTACAATTATAACATCTGTACCCTGGAGGAACAATAGGCTGCCTGGCAGTGCTCTGCTGCGACTCCTCCACCTCAACCTACCTCGGCCCTGCTGCAACTGCTGACGACCTCCCATCCTCTTCCTTTGCCTTTAAATACTTGCTTTAATTTCTGGCCCCATTCCCAAAACCATGATGAAGGTCCTGCCGGTGCCTTACCCTTGCTTGCACCTACTGTCTGCTGCGGTAGCCGGAAACTACCTGAACCTGACTCACCTGCCTGGCGAGTCCGGATAGACCTCTCCAAAGTAGCTGCCCTCTGTGCTGCTTCTTCCACTGTCTTGCACATGAGAGGTACTATCGCATCCTGCAATTCCACTCTCAAACCTCTGATAAAATACTCAACCGTCATGTTATTATCTAAAACCACATATGGCGCATAACGGCTAAGTGCCATAAATCTCATCTGGTACTCTAAAACTGAAGAGTTACCTTGCTGAAGAGTTCGGAATTGCTCTCTTTTTACTACTGCACTTGGACCGGAAAGAATGTATCGTTAAATACATCAAGAAATTCCGACCAAGTGATGGCCTCCTCTGTCCTGCCTGCGAAGGTGGTCTGCATCTTCAATCGCCACCATTCCAGGGCAAAGCCCCTCAACTGATAAGCAGCTAATACAACTCTATCTGCTGCAGGACACCTCATAGTCGCAAAAACCCTCTCAATTTCATGAACCCAGTGCTCAGCTGTATCTGGATTCGGCCCTCCTGAATAAGTAGGTGGCTGCAATCTCAGAAACTTCTCCACTTGCATCACGGGTTCTTCTGCTATCAACACTGGTGGTGGCACAGGTGCTGCAAAAGGTACCTCCACTCTCGGCGGGACTGGAGCTACAGGTACAGCCTCTCCATCCCCAGTGGCACTGCAACAGGTGGTACCGGCGCCTGCTGATCCATTCTCCCCGAATATCCATGAGGCTTTCCCAATCCTCTCTATCATACGCTGGGTGCTTTCCCCGGATCATCTCCTCCACCACCCCAATCTCTTCTATCAGCCATTCCAGAAATTCTACACACAAAAACACCAACCAAAAATCAAAACAACAAATTATCAAAAACCAGGGTCCCTACCAGCAGTGTATAAAGACATAATAAGGCTATGTATCTTTCTAGTTCCCTTATATTAACACGGACCTTGCTCTGATACCAACTGTGACGGAACGCCTCGGCCAAGCCCGTTAACCGATAACGTACTTGATCCGAGTCCGCCTCCCGCGAACGGGCCGAAGCCTCGCAAGGGATACCAACCACAGTCCGTGTAAACACAAAGGAACACACCATTTATATATATATAGTCACAAGTTACATAGCCAATTTCCACAAAAACTGAAAAGAGTACAAGAGCCTGGGGCATACCCTGAGGTACAACTGAAGAAAGTAACAACTATCTAAACTACACTGCTAAAGAACTACCAGCTAAAACTACACTGCTGGAGCTACTGACCCTGCACCGCTACGGCGCGGCTCGGAGCTGGACGACGGTCGTGAAACGTCCTCCTCGCTCTCACCTGCGGGGGTAGGGGTGAGCCTCTCTAGTCACTGGCTCAGTAGGGAACTCCCCCAAAACCGAGCAAACCAACACCCATGTACGAAATAAACAGCACCAACAATTTATAGAACAGCTAAGCAGTAATAAAGCTGTAAAAGTACTCACCGTCTGCCGACTACGAGAAACAACAGTAATAATTAAACGGCAAACCAGTACAGGTGTACAAGCTAAAGTAGAGACAGCCAACACGAGCCACGTGAACTGGTTCGCGACACGGAAACTGACTCGGACAACTAACACAGGTCTACCTCTCAGTCTCGCAGCCATGGACGAAAGGTCCAGCTGCCGCTCCACGTGAAAAGGTCAAGCAACTGTGGAGACCAACTAACCACCACCTGCAGACCACACGGTCACAGGCCCATGCCTGACACCTCCAGAGACCCTGGCCTGGGCTCGCTAGTGAGGCACTGGAAAAGGACTAGCTGGGGACCAGTGTCGACTACTGGTGTCCGTACACCCAACTACGAGCGCGCTACAAGTGACTAAAAACAACTCAAGTGTCACTGTCCCACTGTCGTCTTTCCCTCAGCCGGACGTACAACTCAAACACAGAGTGAGGGTGTCCAGGTCAGATGACACGACCTCGCGGTACAACACAAGTACCGGGACAAAGCCCCGAGCTAACAGCCTGGCTCACAAAGAACCTGGGGCACCCAACTGGAGAGGTAACCACAGTAGGCGTCGTACTACTAGCCACGTACACAGAACCACGTGCACGTCACACACAAACCACGTGAAACCTCACGTAAACCACAAGTAACCACGGTCCACTACACGTGAACCCAACTGACTCGCGTAAACAACGCGCAGTCACTGAGGTAAGCAACTAATCGCATACTTGTGTATGCTAAACACGAGAACCAAGTGCACTCAGTGCACCATGTGTCAACACACATGCATTATCATAAAAGCCGTAATAACTGTTCTGTTCATACACATGCTGGCGGCAACATCGATTGCCGCTTATAGCAGGTCAACGGCAAGGGATATAGCCGTTAACATCTTGGATGAGGAGCTTGGCGACAAGCGATCTTGACGCCAAGTTCTCCGGCCTTATACCCTGCAGAAACCCTAATCCGGCTCTGCGGTTTTCCAACCATTCTAACTACTGAAAACATGAAAATGCAGTTCCTTTAGCATGCTAGAACCCAATACAACCCATTATAACATGTTTCGTAACATTAAACTACTCAACCACCCATTATCCCCGTATGGTGCAACTTTTTCCGAAAATGCATTATCATGCTGATTCGGTGATTATGATGTGTTTTAATGTTTCTACGGAGTTAAACGGGTTCGTCCCCTACCTCAGAACACGCTAGAACCTCCTGCAATCCCCCGGTTCACGCCGAGCCCTCGCGAGCTCCCACGCGAATTGCACCACGCCGCGACGTTTCCTCGCGCAATTCGGCAACGCCACGCGTTCTACAATCGTCCAACCACTCTTCGGAACCTGTTGGAAGCTTCAGAGACTCGGGGCAGCAAGCTGGGGCAAGAGGGAATGAGAGGGAGCTGAGAGAACTGCCCTCGGTGAGCCTATAACCTGCAGAATTCTCAGGTTGGCGTCAACCCCCATGCCGCCAACAGCAACCGCCACCCTCTGCGTCCACATCTACTGCCGCCAAGTTCAAGCAGTAAACGTCCCCCTAACCTGGACGCCAACAGTCGACGACCACCCCTGGCCGCCAACTTCAACTGAACAGCAGCAGGTCCTGTTTCATTTCAGGACCGACCCTGCTCTTCACCTGCTCAACCACACATTCACACCAAGCATTCCATTCAACGACTCACACTGGCCTCACAACGGCCGCCACAACCACAATACACACGATCCGCATGGATCCGAAAAGCACGCGACATTACATGTACTTTCTTGTGTCTTATACTATTGTGGTTGTCTTTTATATTCTTACTGGACATGTGTGTGAGCTATCCCTTGCGAGACTTCGGTCCGTTCGCGGGAGGCAGATCTGGATATGGTGCTTATTGAGCATAAATATCCAAGGACGCTACAGCACTGCTAGGTCACGAGGGTAGATGGCAACATCAACCGCCACCAACAACGGTCGATGCTGACATCGCATGCCATCAACTTACACTTGACAGCAATAGACCATGCCGTCAAGATCATCTTGATGGCAGAGGATCCTGCCATCAAGTTCCTCTGCTCCCAGAACCGCAAGTGGCTACAGGCCATCCCCAAAAGAAATCCACATCCTACAACCAAAAAAAAGAAGCTAGCAAACTCTTCCCCACGTTGTAAGACATTGGTAAACATCTAGGAAACCATGATCCAATGCTCATATCGCTCTGTGAAATGACTATCCCCTGGCATGAAATATCTCCCCAAAAGCTCAAATCTAAGGCATAAAATATGCATGAAACATCATAGAACTAACAACGGGGCACATAGTTTAGTCTTCCTACCTCAAATAGTAGAAAAATACGATAAACACACCCATCCCAAGAATCACACCCTGCGGGCAAACCTCCTCGCTCAACCCCGTTTTCCACAATCCGTCGCCGCCACGAATACCAGAGCTCCGCCCACGAGCCTCCATCGGTCGCCGAAGGTGGTAGGAGAAGCAAGTGATGAAAGGGAACGTGGGGAGAGTGGAAGTGAGGAGAGAGATAAGCTCTCGGGCCTTATATAAAAATATGTTTGCACAGGTTGACGTCAACATAAACTGCCATCAACCTGAACCACCCTAACTTGATGGCAACACAGACCGCTGTCAAGTTCTCACTAGAAAACTCTGGAACCCTCAGACTTGCATGGAAATATCGATTGCCGTCAGCACAGGTTGATGACACACTCATTTGCCGTCAACAACAACTAGATGGCACCTTTGACTGCCATCAATCTAGGTTATCAACAGTAGATCCTACCATCAACCTACAAACGCTGCAAAAAGCCCATTAAGGGTCCAAAACCTCACAGTCAACATGAAGAAAATATTTCTAGCAAAGATTTCTATTCTTTTACAGAACTATAACATATTGGATAAAATATTTTACTTGACGAGACTTAACCTTTACATAGCGTTGAGACCTTAATCTCTACATGGCAGGTAGAATGTGGCGTGCATGGGGACTCTTTTCTCGAATTAATTAAAGTGATCATTTCACTAACAAACTATCTTGGTCTCATTTAATGTGGCATTTATACAAAAAAATATAACTGATTAACTATATATGCTCAACAAAAGATTACTTCGAATTATATCTTATGGAGCATTTGTAAGATTCAAGTATATGTTTTGAGATATGACATATGATTAAGCATTATAAGATTCAAACACCAGTCAACTCAGTCAAACACATAAGAGATTTAGTGTTAAGTTCATTTGCGATTGAAATAGTGATAAGAGTAGACTTCATAAAGCACAAAATCGATATAAAAAAATTCATACTAAGGCTGATCAATTATGAAACCGCTGATAAAAATGATGAGATCAAGGCATAAGGCTCAACTTAATCAGACTTAGTCATGCTGAGACATAAGTCATTTACACAACGGAGGATATAAGTCATTTACTTGGTCAATGTGAAGAGACTTAAGTCCTGTTTGATAGCACTTGTTCAAAGTCTAAATCTAAAATACTTAATTTTAAGATTTCAGATTGTTTGATAAAATATCAAAAATTATATCTTAATTAATCAATTAAGTCTAAGAAACCACTTAATTTTTAAACTAAGATGAATCCTTTTTTTCTTTCAAATCGGCGACCGGCGACAAATATCGTCAGAATATTTTTAACAGTTTTAGGTTTTGAATCCAAGACCTACCTAATAGTAGTGTAGTATCTTAACCAATTGTGCTACACTTTAGATATTGTTTAAGTTAGTTATCAAACACCTCTTAACTTATCTTATATCTTATATATATTAAGTTCTTTCTAAATTTCAAATTTAGAGAATATATGTGGAATTAGATTTTAGACATTTTAAATAAGTGTTATCAAATGCCACCTTAACCAAATTTGCTTCAGCAAACACAATCTATTATCAATAAAACATTTGCTGATGCAATTAAAATGTATGCCTAAGCTCATAGATTATAATGATGCACATGATCATTTAAGCACTTAAGAGAATATGGTGACATAGTCAGAAATTTAATCAATTTTTTCCTTCTCAATAAACACTTAGTTGATTCTCATACAGAAGAATAAAATTGATTCTCAATAGAGAAAAACACTGTAGGTACGTATAAAGTATTTCATGTTGACTCACCATAACGAAGACTTCCTCACCGAGAACATAATCGATTATCAAATGTATACAAACATAACATAATTGATTTTCTGAGTGAGAATTTAGAAAAAATCTCGAATCTTTCACAGTGAGACACAGACAATACACTTGGTCACTATGTCTTGTACTTAGAAAAATTCCATCAAAACTCAGTCACACAAATCAAGTCAACACATAATAGTGGGAACACCACGATGTGAATAAATGTATTGAAATATAAAACTTTGTGATTGAAGATGGTATATTTTATTTGAATTCTTTTAGTGCAATTATACTCACATATACACAAACCTAATAGTCATCCAACTCAGTGCAATAAGCCTCTCAAAGTTATATTTGGGACCTCGCTACCTTCAGATAAGATCTTTATCAATCAACATACTCAGCGTTCTCACATTTGGGCATATATATCTTCCCAATGCTACGAATAAACTATATTTTTTTGGCATACCCAATGTAATTATCCCGTTCCTTTTCACTTCATTTGTTTATGTTAAAATTTTTATCTTTTCCACATTAATAAAATGCCTTTGTCATCTATGAATATAATGTTCGAAAAAGAATGTTCTGTGTGTTTGATATTTTAAACTTGGAGCTCCTATTGATTTTTAATATATATTAATATAATATAATTCATTTTAGTGCTATCATATGGTTGCACCAGGATAATTCTAATCTCTCCATAATATCTCTCTCCTTAAAAATAAAAATATTGATAATTAAATGAACTAAATAATTATCTCCTATTCTCTCTCTCCAACTTTCTCTCTTATTAAACTTTCCCAAAATATATGTAAACATTCAAAAAACTCTCACCACACTCTCACCCTTCTTAAACTAATAAAAACTTACTAATATATTCTCTCTCTTTTTCTTTTCATTAAACATCTCTTCATTCCTAAAAACGCATGTCTTTGTTCAAAATCTATTTTCATAAATAACAAAAATATTACCCTCATTTATACTACTTATAAAATTTATTAATTTAAATCTAACAATTTCCGTGCAATGCACGGTTATAGAACTAGTTTTTTATATAAGAACCTAGTTAAACATGCATGTAATAGAGCATACGGTATTGGAAAAACAAGATCTCACGCACATTAGATATATACAATTTAAGCGGGAAGTCTGAGATGGTCACCAAAAATGTTATTAATGAGAAGAAATAGGAGGAAGATCGGTGCATGGTAATAAATAGAGGGCTATGTTAATAATTTTGTTGCACTTATAGACCTGCTTCAATTATTTGATCACCTATTTCAATTATTTGATCGCAAAATTAAGAAGGAGAGGGGGTATGTAATAGAAGTCCCTAACACAAGGATTCATTAAATAGTTTGATTGAACGCTACTTAAACCAGCATGACAAAACAAGCGACAAAAAGAATAATACCAACCACTCAGAAGCCATCTAAATCTTCCGCACATGAACACCACTTTTTATATCATAGTTTTTTGTCATTCTTATCTCATTCGAATTAATGTATATATAATCGGATGCTTGTAAATTCTACACCACGAAATTTACAATTCCTTTTCATTGTTTAATTTTCGAAGCAAAAAATAAAAAATCAAAATAACAACAATTGTGATATAAATGTAACAAAAAAATAACACACACACATAATAGATATATATATCTACATATCTTACATGTATGTATGGACAAATCCCAAGCATGCATGCACCACCAATAATCTCACAATTCTCAAGAGAATTTCGTAAAGCACGGTGGCCGTGGATAAAGCATCCAACCCCTTGTCCTTTCGTTACAGACCCCCATTATTATACACACACATCTGTGGTGCTCCTTTCAGAAGAGGAAGCTTCCTCTCAAAAGCCTTCACTCGATTCCACCCCCTCCCCCCCCCCCCCCGGTCTTCTCCACAGAGCAGCTCCCCCTACCTTCTCTCCACTCGTTTCATGGGTGGCTCCCACTGCCCGGGCTTACCAAACCAGTACTCCTCTCTCACCCGGAAGCTTCTGCCGCAGCTCTGGTCTTTTGTTTCACTCTCGTTGGCGTTCAGGTGCACAAACACGAGTTCTTCTCCCCTCTGCAGTGGATCCCTGCAGTGACCTCATAACCGTGTTTAAACTTCAAACCATCGCCTTTCCGTAAGAAACCGTGTTTAGAGTGCAGGATCAGAAGGAGAAGAGAAGTTGCAGAGTAGGCCCTCCGTCTTAATTCTTGTGTATGAAGGCAGAGAGCTCCTAGGTTTTCCCGGCAGCTTCGACAGCCGCCGCGGCTGTCCCCGGTCCGGCAGCGTGGGGGGCTCGGCTTCCAAGTCTGGTTGCTGTTGTTGCTGTTGGGAGAAGCTGGCGGAGATGGGCTGGGTTGTGTTGTGCTGTCTACAACCTATTTGACATAAATTAGAGTCTTTTTTCATATATATTATGTAATAAGGAAAAATAAGTATGTACGAATATTTCTTAGATTACACAATGAACAATATATTTATTAATTTGTTAAAAGTGACAAGATATAAGAAAAGATAGAGAAGTGTCCTATCCTATGAAAATGTCATTTTTATATTTTTATACTCCACAGTCCACACATTATATATTCGCCACAGTATTTTTTACTGCACCACCTGTTACTTATATTTATTCTTCTTACATATATTTAATGTCATGTATGTCCTCATTCTTTTTTTCCTTCTTTTCGGTCAACAAATTATTAAAATCTTTTGAGGCGAGACGAAGAAGAATAAGAGAATCTTCTGCAAATAAGTTGATACGTATAAATTCATTATAAGAGCATATATGACAATAAATTCACATTTAGAGGTGCAAATGCAAAATGTAGATCGAGATAGGTCTGTTTTAAAACCCAATTCGGACTACTCGGTCCGACTATTAAACTAGCAACTCGGTCCCAAAACTAGGTTGATGGTTCATTTGAACGGACCAACACCTAAAAGCTAGTCAAGCCCGGTTAACCCAGAAGAGCTTGTATAACCAACTCAAGCCATTAAAACCTATATAATCTGACTGGGTACAAACTTATGTTACATGTTTACTCTTTCTATATATTATTATGTTAGGTTTCTATCTAGCATGCAAAAATAAGGAAGGTGAAGAGTCTTCTTTTAAATTCTATCATATTATCACTAACTTTCGGAAGTTGAAAAGGTCTAGTTATCAAATTCGCTCTTAAATTATTCTTTGTTATAAATAGGAGAAAAGATCATAAAAAAATAAATTAATTAAGAATCTCTGTAAGATGTTTCACTTATTTTCTAGTCCCTAACAAAATTATATTTTATTACAGTAAACATTATATCTATTACAAGATATGTTAAGTCATGTTATAGTAAAGACTTCTCTATTATAATCAAAGACTCCTAATTAATTTATCTATCATAAAAGAATAAATTAATTAGGAGTACTTTTCAAATGTTTAATTTATTTTCTAGTCCCTGACATAACTATAACTCATTAAGTAAGTGTTATCACATGTTACAGTATATGTTAAACTATGTTACAGCAAGGACCTCCCTATTATAGTCAGGTAGGACTGCCAATGGATATCCGCTTTCCGACTTTCCGACCCATTTCTAACTTTTCCGTATCTGTTTTTTCGTTTTCGATTATTTTCTGTTATTCTATTTTCGTTTCCAATAAGATATAATTTTTATTTTATTTACAAAATATATACTCTTAAAATCTTATTTCTTAATATTAAAAAATTTTAGACTAAATTTTTATCTTCTCCTTAATTTGTTAATAGAATCTAATTAACTTGTCTCTCTCGTAGCATTTATTATACTTATTATTATCAAATACATCTTTTTTACCATTACTCCTAATGCTACATACATCTACTATTTGATCGTACCAAATATTTCCGATTACTTTTTCGTTTTCGACCCATTCCGATTTTTTTATAGGAAATGGATGCGGAAAATGCTATTTTCGATTCCGACTCCGACCCGTTGGCAACCCTACAGTCAAGGACTCCTAATTAATTTATCTATCATAAAATAGACTACATGTTAGTAATTTTTAGTACACTTTCTCATTATTTTTAAAAATATGTATTTGAGTGTAATTTTGGTGTTTTTAAGTCACTACTTAAGATATATTAGAATTCTATAATTATCTGATATTTATTTGAACGGACAGGTCGAGTATAAATTATAATTCATTACAGTAATTATTATCTCATATTACAGTAAAGACCTTTTTATTATAGTTAAAAACTCTTAATTAATTTGTCCATCATAAAATAGACTGCATGTTAGTGATTTTTAGTACACTTTTCCATTATTTTTAAAAATATGTATTTGAGTGTAATTTTGATGTTTTTAAGTAGCTGCTTAAGATATATTAGAATTCTATAATTATATGATATTTATTTGAACGGACAGGTCAGACTTGAAAGATTAAACTATTGAAACTATTGACCCGTGATCCACTAACTTTTCAAGTCCAAGCACATATTGGGTTTTAAAATATAGGCAAATATTTTCACACAGATTACATTTCTATGTAATTTCATCTTCAGCAAGGTTATCTATGCAAAAAGCCTGGCAAGTGGCAACTGAACAAGAATCTTATAATTGAGAATAACTGAAGGAATCTTCTTCAGAAAGGGATAATTCTGTTAGCATTATTTGGAAACATAAACAATGATGATTTGGTCCATGGCAATTGGGTGTCATTCTCCTCTATGGATTCTGACATGAATTCTCCACCCATGATTTTAATTGTGCAAAAATGTCTCTTTATTATTTTAATTCTTTAAACACATTTCCAGAGGGAAAACCAGCATGATTGCTCACATACATTTCCTAAGATGAATACTATTGTTGACATTCATTTTTTAAAAAACATCTATATACAAAGTAAGATTTTATCCAGATATTCAAAAGATGTAGATATCAATCTCTTAGCGAAATGTCTTTTCTCTAAAAACTTTGCCCTTCCACTACGTTGTGCCCAACGGAATTGGGTTCTAGTCTTTAGAGTACTTAAAATTAGATGTCTAATAGCATCTTGAAGGCCTCCGATAAAGTTAGTGAAGTATCAAGCATAGGAAAATAATAAAATAAAAGTTTATTGACTCAAATTTGACTTCAACAATAAAAATATTCATTACTTTCCAAAAAAAAAACAATAAAAATACTCATCATTTGATAAAAAGAATGTACTGAGTGCTTCGCAAAAGAAGAGAGTTGTGGTACATGCTAATCGATGTATTAAAAATGGAGACCAAAAGTGAGTTATTAAACATCCAAATACGATTATAAATACAACAGAGTTACTTTTATCTTACAGAGTAGATAATAATCAAAAGACACACTGAATTGCTAACCTCTGGCGTCAGACAACCCCCGAATATGATCAATCCACATCTGCAAAGGCATTTCATCAACTCCCTCGCCTCGCAGGTCTCCAGAAATTCAAATTAAGAAGAACTAAGTTTGAGGAAGTCAACTCTTGGCAGCAGGCAAGGAAGCAGTAAACACCTGGGGAGTGTTCAAGTGGCTCCATAGATTTAAGATTCTCCCCTGAAAGATGTCTAAAGTTTCAAACTCCATGAGAGCCATGTTTAAAAAGGAAGATATATAGAATTCTGAGGAATGTTAATCCCGCTTGGTAGTAGTTGGAGGGCAAACATTAAAAGAGCAACCAAATCTGGGCACCATCCAGACTATCAATTATTTCACAAGAATCACAACCCAACACTCATTAAATGGCTTGGAACATGAAAATGGCAAAAATGGCTGGGTCACAAACCAAGCTCATTGGCACAAGAAGTAAAGGAAACAGACAGATTCCCATATGCTTGCCACAATGAGCAGTGAACAATCAAACACCAGCTTGTGTTCGAAAGCATTCATCGGTCAGTCACTGTTTCCATAACACCCCCACCCACCCACCCCCCCACCCACCCACCCACCATCCCCCTTAGAACATAACATTCAGAGTATGTTGACAACAACATGGAACCTTTTTAAGAACCTTCTGAAACCTGAGACTACATATCCTTCTTCTTCCCAAACCAAACCCATCCCCCATGAAAAAAAAAGTTTAAAGATTTCTTAAGAGGAGAACACAAGAGGAAACTTTAGGAACTGTAGTTACAAAGATGCACAAATTAACTTGGAACAACCAGCAATTGATGAATCATAATCTTGCAGAAAACTTACCAAGGAGACAATAGTCAGGGTGTAGCATGCCCATGGAGTAGAAAAGTGCAAGAATCTGACAAGAATTTTGAGAACAACATGGGGATGACCAAAAAGGCTTTGATTGAATTTAACCACTACAGTTATTGAGATTAAGATTACTGATAGCAAAAAGGTAGTAACTTTCAGCAGCAATTCTCAAATTTCTGGTAATTACATGAATGGATGGCTCTCAGTTGAAAGTTAGAAACCGCAAACCCAGGAACCTACTATCCATTCATCCATCAATCCAGCATTCTCGGAGAAAAACATGAAGTAGTTGATGCAGTGCAACAAGCTTCACTGTACAATTATAAGGCGGCCGCTGCCACCCAGGTTCCCGTTGCCTTCACCCCAGACCTCCTCGCCGGTGCCGTCTTCCCCTCCATCGGCGACCGCGCCCTTGGGGACGATGACGATGAGTTCCCCATCGGCGCAGACGGCGCTCGCCAGCTCAGGCCGGGTGCACGGCGGCAACCGGAACCGCCACCTGTCCAGCTCCAGGTCGTCCAGCAGCAGCCCGATGTTGTTGTTGTTGTCGCCGCCGCCGCCGCCGCCGCCATCCTCGCCGTCCCTGATGACGACCTTGGTGACGCCGGGGTGTATCTCCACCGCCTGGGCGCGGGCGCCCTCCCTGACGACGCCCCCGGCCGACACGACGAACTGGAACACGTCGGCGCCCTCCTGGACGTCCACGTCGGCGTCGGCGGCGAAGGGCAGCTCGAGCACCTTGCTGAAGATGTGGGGGAGGCGGCGGAGCTTCTTCTGACGCCCCAGCAGCGCCTCCGCCGCCGAGAGGCTCCGACCCACGTCGTACCGGAAGGTGATGTTCCTCTTTTTCGGCGGCGCAGGGTGGACCTTCATCGCTGCCCCCTCGATCTCCTTCTGTCTCACTCCAAAAAAACTCACCCTTTCTCTCTCTACACCGCTCTCTCTCCCTACTCTGTAAAATATTACAACCTGACACAAGAAAAACCCCGATCCGAGAAGCACGACAGGGAAGATGGGCGAGGAAGACAGATTGCAAAAGAGAAAAAAAAAACTGCGAAAAGGGTTTGAATACCCTCTCAGCCTCGTCAAGAACAATAACAAACCAGGGGAGGAAACCCTAACCCACGCCCCCGAATCGCCTTCTCACCCGCACCAAGAACAAATCTTTCTGCTCCCAGCAGTGGAGCGTTGCGGGGAGGAGACCTCGCCAACCGGCTACAACAATGACACCGCTCTTCGATCCGGACGAGGAAAGATAGAGAGAAGAAGGCCCCCTCCGGTGGATCGCTGGATCAGAAACTGTGGTGGGGGGTGAAAGCTTCGATCTTTGGGTTTGGAGTGCGCTTTGCTGCTGTGGGTGGGGTGTGCGCTACGGAGAACAAAAAGGGGGAGGCGCAGATGGAAAGCTACAAAAAAATCCGAGGAGGAGGACAAGGGGAATCCCTCTCTGGTACTGCTTCTGGTGAAGGGGATAAGGATAGATTGTGGGCGCGGAAGTGGGGAAGGAATCGGAAAACCGGCTTCTGCAAGGCCCCCCTTTCCCTGTTCTCCTCACCGTGTTCCTTTCTCTATCTCTAAACAATCTGCCTATCTCTCTCTACAATTCCCCTCTCTCTCTGTAGGGCACCGCGTTCTCTCTCTAAACCTCTCCCCTCCCTCCCTCCCTCCCGCTCTAGATTTGGATTGGAGATGGCACACAGGAAGGCGGAGGCATCCCGATCCACGGCCCCCCATTAAAAGAGAAACTTCCGAGATCTTTGCCCTTGTAGTGTTATAAAATTACACAGATGCCACTATTGTAGTCTATCCATTATTGGAGGGGCCCTGGGAAGTTCGGGAGGGGGCGCGGGACTCCAGGAAGAACACGCTATCCACCGTCTGATCAGTAGGGTTCCGAAGCAAATGCCACTAGGCCGTACGCGTGGAGCTAATCCTGTAGCGGTTAGATTCTCTGGGGCTCCCAAGGCGTAGGCCCCGTCCACGTGACATACGTGGTGAGGGCAGTCTAGTCCGAGAATGTTTAGTTGGACGCATCTACCCCTCGCACTTTTGTCTGGGGAGGTGGGCACGTGTGTCTGCAGGAGAACACCCAAGTGGCCCCTCGGAGAAGTTTCTCTAATCGCACCACCTGGCAGATCAGGACCGTCGGGTTTCTCCGATGTCCGCCGCACCCCAATTTGGATCATGAAGCATTTATTTAATATGTTTTTTCTTCCATTTTCCGGCTAGATAAGATGAAAGTTGATTGAGTGGAAGTCAGATGAGATGAGACCATTCGTTGGGTACATTAAGCTTCGTCATGATATTCGGATCACGTTTGGATCAGCTATAACACAGTATAATACTAGTTCTATGCACATACATCGCACGGAAAATTATAAATTTGATTAATAAATTTTATAAGTAATATACATGAGAGTAATATTTTTTATTATTTATAAAAAATGATTTTGAATGAAGATGTGAATTTAAGAATGGAGAGATGTTTATGAGAAAGAAAGGTGAGGAAAATTATATTAACAAGTTTTTTATAATTTAGAAGGGTGAGATCTAGTGAGGTTGTGAGTTTTTTAAACGTTTAGATATTTTGGGAAAATTTAATAGGAGAGAAAGTTGGAGAGAGAAAGTAGGAATATTATTATTTAGTTCGTTTAAACTAGCTATATTTTTATTTTTAAGAAGGGAGATGTTATGGAGAGAATAAAATTGTCTTGGTACAGCCACGTGGCAGCACCAAGACTAAGTTATATTATATTAGTATAGATGATCTATACTATATCAATACTCTCTTCTCTCAACTCTGACTATAATTATTTAGTTCGTTTAAACTAGCTATATTTTTATTTTTAAGAAGGGAGATGTTATGGAAAGATAAAATTGTCTTGGTACAGCCACGTGGCAGCACCAAGACTAAGTTATTTATATTAATATAGATGATCTTACTATATCAATACTCTCTTCTCTCAACTCTCTTCTCTCAACTCTCTCTCTCTCTATCTCTCTCTCTCTCTCTCTCTCTCTCTCTCTCTCTCTCTCTCTCTCTCTCTCTCTCTCTCTCTCTCTGACACCCCTTCCATCCTCTATCGGCACCCCTCCCCCCTATGAGTCCCCTCTCCACACGCCCACCCTTCCCCCTCCCTTAGCCCCCTCCCCCTCTAAGTCCCCCCTCCTCCGTTTGTCGGAGACCACTGTAACAACCCTCAACCAATCGTGCAGATTTCTTTGGGTGTGCCAAGGGGTAGGGGAGGGGGCGGGGAGTGCCAACGAATGGGAGAGGGGGTTATTGGAAGCTGGGGGAGGGGATCAAGTGTGCCGACCATGCTAGAGTTTATGTTAACCATGACATTAGCTGACTTGATTGTGCCATTGCAGTACATGAGAAGTTTCTTTTTGTGTAGGCATTCTTCGTTTTCCCTAAAGTATTTGGCGTTGGATGATTTCCTTATTATCCTTGCACGACTCATATCCATTAAGTTTTTTTTCCTAATGTACATAACTTTTCCTAAATATCTTCTCTCTCATAAGATCCCCTAGCTTAGTGCTACTACCCACCAAATTGAATAAAAGAATAAAATAAGTGGTTTATCATATTAGCAATAAATGCTAGGGTCATAGTGGCGAACAACGACGAGACAAGGACTAAGAATAGGTGATAAAAGGAAATAACATTATAACATTCGATTTCGTCATATTTCAAGACATCATCTCAACACACGTTGATGGCACATACTTGATTGGTAAGTAAATTAACGTATTTATTTTAATTTTTTTCTAATTTTAATTGATATATATGACAGATATGATTGGAGAGCTGATGGGTATGGGAGAGATTGAAGAATGGAAAAATAATAGAAATAAAGTAAAAGATTGACATTGAATTAGAAGACGAGGAGTAAGTTTTTTTAATTAAATTATCAATAACAAAATCAAAGGTAATAGTTTAGAGATATTCATCATTTACATTGAAGATTACTTTTTTACTCTCTAATTTATAGCAAAAAAAATTGTTGACTCATTTATCTTCATGACTATATATTTTGGTTATAACAAAACTTATCAGAATTTTTCTACATTTCACAATATTTAATGTGTTTTACCTTAATATCATTTTAGTTAAGACTGTCAACAGATAACTTAAAGGAAATAAATAATACTTCAAGGATCACCATTGTAGATATTCTAAGAATTCCCAAGTCCACTAGATGGTGTTCAATTTCTTGTAAGCCTTTATTGTCATTTAAAGTTTTCATTCTTAAGTCCATGATTTACATCACTGATAACTTTTTCATAGTTTCAATATCGAAGTCTAGTCTCAACATCCATAGTTTTAAACTTCATCATCTGAGGTCATGCATGGTTTGCTTCTTGATCAGTCGAAGTTAATTTCGTCATATCCGAAGTTCTACTTCGTCATATCCGAAGTTTACTTCGTCATATCCGAAGCTAACTTCGTCATATCTGAAGTTTACTTCGTCATATACAAAGCTAATTTCGTCATATTCGAAGTTTACTTCGTTATATACGAAGTCTTACTTCATCATGCATGTTTTTGTCTTGAACAGTCGAAGTTCATTTCATCATATACGAAGTTCACTTTGTCATATTCGAAGTTTCACTTCGACCGATAACGTAGTATTCTTGACTAGTTGAAGCTCAACATCGATTGCCTTTGAACCTATCGATTGCTGACCATTTAAAACATCGATTACCTTTATATATCAATTGTCGTTTAACTTAAACATCGATTGTCCTTAAAACATTGATTATCTTTATACATCGATTGTGTTTAAACATTGATTGTCTTCAAACATCGATTGTGTTTAGACATCAATTGTATTTAGACATCGATTGTCTTTAGACATCAATTTTCTTGAACATCGATTAGCTTTCATCATCAAATGCTATTTCAATAAAATTCTTATCTTTATCAAGCCATTTTTCTTGATGGAAATCGTATTGCATATCTCTGATCAAGGAATTTCTGAAAACATCTTTGATAAAATGATTAAAGATTTCACATACATGTTTTAAATACCCTTAGTGTTTGAATGTGTGAATTTCATATTTCTCGCCGTTTGGAGCGCATCTTCTCATGTAAGTATTATAAGATATCTATATGTGGCTTGGTTAGTCACAGGACACAGCTCCCTTGCAGAAAGTGTTTTACGGTTTGTCATCTTTATAACAAGTCTTCTTATACTTTATATGGTGATAGAATGGACATATTTATTTCTGTATAACATCTTTCTGCACCTACTCAGAACTTGACTGTTACTAAACCAGCTCTCTCTCTCTCTCTCTCTCTCTCTCTCTCTCTCTCTCTCTCTCTCCTCTCTCTCTCTCTCTCTCTCTCTCTCTCTCTCTCTCTCTCTCTCTCTAGCATTTACTGCATGCAAGTTTCCGGAAGTCACATGTTTCTACAACGAAATATTACTGCGACTACATGGAACGAGCATCAAGAAATGAGAGACAATGGATATCTCAACGGTTACATCGGAAGAAAAGCATGAATGCCAATAAGAAGACGATGGTTGTGAAGAACAAAAAATATATAGTTACACAAGTGTTCACATAGAGATCTTCACACCATTCAAATTAGAAGAGCATCGTGCCCTCACTACCAGCTAATCTGCTCTGTACTCTCCCTAAAGCTTCACTTGTTTTTTCTTTTGAGAGCTTGTTGTTTCTAAGAGGGTAGCATCATAGTTCAATTCTTTTCCCTCTCAGTTCGTGCCTCAGATCAAGCAAGGCTTGTTGTATAAGCTTGGTCTAGGGTCATCCCTTCAACTCTCTTTTCAGAGTGCTCCTCTTCCTATGTGAAGAGAAAACCTGTTGTGGGTAGGTGGTTTGTTCCCCTGATTAAAGGGAAGACATGTTGTTACAAGTGGTTTTTTTGCTTCTTCTTGGGTTGAAGAGAAGGCCAACAAGTGCTAGATGTGTAATTGTCCATAAGGAGACTGTACCTTTGGTTAGTAGAATCCTAAGTAGTTTCTTAGGGACTGGACGTAGACTCCTGGTGATAGGAGATCCGAACTAAGATAAAACTCTTGTGCATTGTTTGTGTGATTGTTTTTATCTTATTCTGCTGCTCACTAACTCTAACCTCTATATTTAGTGTTCTTAAAGTTTTTGTTACAGAAAATCTAAAAGATGATTTTTAGCAATCCATTCACCCCCCCCCTCTGGACTTGCAACTTGGTCACCAAGTGCTATCACAGCCTTGGTCTCTGAAAACCAAGAAGACCTAACGATCTTAGAGCAAGATCAAATGGCAGCCCCAAAGTCTGCAGAGGGTCAGTCTGTCAAGGCCTCCACTATTCGATGGAGAAGACTACAACTACTGGAAGATCAAATGAAATTCTTCCTACAAGGCTTCGATTACCAAATCTAGGCATCATAGAGGATGGAGATCTAATAGTCCTAATTCTAAAGAGAATTGGACAAATGTGACAAGAAATTAATGTCTCAGAAAGCAGGCCAAGAGTATATTATGTTGCTCATTAAGCAAGAAGGAGTTCAACAGAATATCTGCATACAAGTCGGCCAAAGAGATGTGGGATAAGTTGAGACTCACCCATGAAGGAACTGATAAGGTAAAAGAAATAATGATAGACATATTGGTGACTCAGTATGAAAAGTTTCATATGATTTCAGTTGAATCTATCTCTCAAATGTATAGTCGATTCACAGATATCACAAATGATCTAGCTGGACTTGGGAAATGATATGAGACAGGAGACATGGTGAGGAAAATACTAAGATCTTTACCAAGGTTATGGACTCCCAAAGTCACTGCTATAGAGGAACCCAATGACCTCTCCTCAATGTCATTGTAAAAGTTCATTGGGTCTCTCATAGCTTATGAGATAAGTATGGAGAGACTGAGGGAAAGCATCTCGAAGAAGAAAGTTATCATGGCATTAAAAACTAAAGAGCCAAGCAAAGACTGTGCCACAACCAGTGAAAACAATATAGATAGTGAAAAAGAAGTCTTCCTATCAAGACGTCTGCAAAGAATATTAGCAAAGAAGAAGCAACAGTCAAGAAGAAGATTCTACAAAAAAAACAACAAGAAGACAGAACCTATCTACTATGAATGTAAGCAGCCAGGGCATCTAAAGACAGATTTCCTTAAGTTAAACAAAAAAGAACACAAGAAGGAAGAGCCATATCCAGAAAATACAAGAAATACAAGAAGAAGGCGATGGCTGTTGCCTAGAACAATGAAGACAGCTCATCAGAAGAGTCAAGTTCAGATGATCAAGAAGAAGAAAAGGCACATCTTGCCTTCATGGGAAATATGGACGATAAGGTGAGTTCTGACACCTCATTTGATTCCTTTTCAGATTCTGATGATCATTTAGAAAATACTTTTAATGAATTATATAAAAATATAAAGATGTGTTCAAACACTTAAAAACCATTAAGAAAAATTATGCATGTCTTGAAAACACTAATTCAAACTTAAAATCTGAAACTGAACAAATTGATAAAAAAGTTGAATCATTAAAGCATGAGAATAATTTGTTGTGTGAAGATCTAAAAGAAAAAAATAGAAAAATAATAAGCTTAGAAAACCAAAACATTAAGGATAACACTAAGGAAGAAATAGAGACTCTAAAAATAGAAAATGAGTACTTAAGAGCTACTATTGAAAAATTAACAAATGGAAGATTACCCTTAATATTAAAAGGAGCAAGAAGATTTGGTAAGAAAAAATATGGAGTATGTTATAAACTTCTAGAAAATAAAGAAACCACTATATATCTTGAAAAATACCCATTGCCAAGATTCATAGTTGAAAAGAATTATATAAACAAAACAAAAAGAGAAAAATATAGTAAAGTAAGTAAGTATTCAAATAATATTACTTGTTATACACACTGTAATAAATTTGGTCATACGAAGAACACCTGCACAACAAAACATTTAAAATGGATTTCCAAAAGGGAATTAACTGAAACTAACCACTCAGGATCCAAAATGATTTGGGTACCCAAAACTCATTGATCTATTTGCAGGTAAGTCTAAAAGCATCCAAGTGGTACCTAGGCAGTGGATATTCTAGACACATGACAGGTGATAAAAACTTATTCCAATCAATCAAGTCTGAAGAAGGATCAGTCACCTATGTGGACAATGGCAAGGGACTGTTATCGAATGTGGAATAGTAGGCAACAAGAACAAGGATTTAATAGAAGAAGTGCTCTGTGTCAAGGGACTGAAGCACAACTGGATAAGCATTAGCCAGCTCTGTGACAAAAAACATCAAGTGAAATTCATAGAATCAAAATGTCTAATCATCAAGTATGAAGAAGTGATTTTTGAAGGGCATAGGGAGAAGAATCTATATGTCCTATATCTCGAAGATTTGAGGAATTAATGTATGTCTAGCAGCAATCAAAAACACAAAAGTAGAATTATGGCACAGAAGGTTGGGTCATGCTAGCTTGGATGTGATCAGAAAATTAATTAAGTATGAGCTAGTGGAAGGATTGCCAAGAATCAACATACACAGTGATAAAGTCTATGAACCATGTGCTAAAGGAAAATATACAAAGAATTATTTCAAATCAAAACTATTGTCATCAACACCAAGCCTTTGGAGCTAATTCATATGATCTATTGGACCAATGTCTACCAAGCTTAGGAGGAATTGTTTATGATTTCTCAAGATTCACATGGGTGTCATTCTAGCACATAAAGATGACACATTTGAAACTTTTGTAAAATTCAGCAAGCTTTTGTAAAATTCAGCAAGTTAGTCCAAAAGGATCAGAAGTACAATATAATTGGATTAAGGTTAGATCATGGAGGAGAATTTCATAACAGAGAATTTGTGAGGTTCTGTGAAGATCAAGGTACTGAACATAACTTCTAGCACCAAGGACACCTCAACAAAATATAGTTGCTGAAAGGAAGAACAAAATATTACTAGATATGGCAAGAACCATGCTGTTTGAATACAACTTGCTAAGATACTTTTAGGCAGAAGCAATTAGCATTGCATGCTACATAGTCAAGAGAGCAATGATCAGGCCAATTCTGAAAAAGTCTGCAATGAATTGTACAAGGAAAAGAAGTCAAATGTCAACCACCTCAAGTCTTTCGGATGTAAATGTTTCATTCACAACAATGTTAAGTCAAATATGGATAAGTTGGATGCAAAATCCGATGAAGGTATATTTCTTGGTTACACTTCTAAGCCTAGGGGATATAGAGTTTTTAATAAAAGAAATTTGTTAATTGAGCAAACTATACATGTTATATTTGATGAATCTAACCGTTTTTTGAGAAAAGAAATTGTTAGTGATGATGAAGGTACGGAGGATCTATCTAAGATAATGCAAGATGCATCTATTAAGGATAATGAGGATCCCCTCTGGAAAAACTACAACAAAAAGATCTAATTCATGAAGATCTTACTAGGGAATGGAGATATAAGAAGGATCATCTAAAAGAAAATATCATTGGAGATCCAAATGTAGGGGTAAGAAGAACCAAGGTAATACTATTACTGTGATTATTTAGCCTTTGTTTCTCAAATTGAGCCCAAGACAGTCAATGATGCACTGATTGATGAATCTTGGATTTTAGCCATGCAAATGAACTGATTCAGTTCAAGAGAAACCAGGTTTGGTCCCTTGTGCTTAGGCCATCAAATCATCCTGTTATTGGCACCAAATGTGTGTTCATAAACAAAATGGATGAAACTGATGTCATTACTAGAAATTAAGCTAGACTGATAGCTCAAGGCTATTCCCAAAAGAAGGGCATAGATTTTGATGAAACCTATGCACTAGTAGCTAGACTCGAGGCTATTCGGATTTTACTAGCATATGCATATGCATTTGATTTAAAATTGTTTCAAATAGATGTGAAATATGTATTTTAAAATGGTTTTATAAAAGAGGAAGTCTATGTTGAACAATCTCCTGTCTTTGAAGACATAAATCATCTTAATCATATTTTCAAATTGCATAAGGCACTATATGGTTTAAACAAGCACTCAGAGCTTGGTATGAAAGACTAAGTGCATTTCTTTTAAAACATGGTTTTACAAGGGGCAAAGTAGATAGCACTTTGTTTATTAAATTCTGCTCTCAGAATATCTTAATTGTACACATTTATGTTGATGACATCATTTTCGGAGCTACTGACGAATCTCTTTGCAAGTACTTTGAAGAATTGATGCAGGGAGAATTTGAGATGAGCTTGATGGGGGAATTGACTTACTTTCTTAGACTCCAAATCAAACAAGACAAGGAGGGAACCCACATCAATTAGACCAAGTACATCAATGATTTGCTAAAGAAGTTTGTTTTGAATAAGCAAAGCATCTAACCACTCATATGAGTACTTCCACCAGGTTAGTCAGTGATCCTCAAGGTAAGAAAGTAGATCAAAAATCTTACAGATGTATGATTGGTTCTCTGCTATACGTAATTGCTACTAGACCAGACATTTTATTTAGTATATGCATGTGTGCTAGGTACCAAGCAGGTCCTAAGGAATCCCATTTAATTTCAGTCAAAAAGATTTTTAGATATTTAGCACATGCATGTGAATTAGGTCTATGGTATTCAAGATCATGTAAGATGCATTTAATTGGTTATACTGATGTTGATTATGCTGAATGCAAAGTAGATAGGAAAAGCACCAGTGGTTCCTGTCAGTTTCTTGCAGGGTGTTTGATCTCATAGTCCTCAAGAAAGCAGAACTTTGTGGCTTTGTCATCAACTAAAGCTGAATATGCTACTGCTGGGAGTTGTTGCACTCAACTACTATGAATCAAACAACAACTTGAGGATTATGGACTAAATATTAAATATGTACCACTGTTATGTGACAACATCAGTGCAATCAATCTCACAAAAAATCCAGTACAATATTCAAGAACCAAACATATTGAGGTTAAATATTATTTCATTAGAGATCATATAGCAAATGGTAACATTAGCATTTCATTTGTAGACACTGAAAATCAGTTGACAGACATCTTTACAAAGCCCTACATGAAGAGAGATTTACCTCTCTCCGAAGAGAGCTAAGCATGTGTAATTTGTAAAAGATGTATTTCTGTAATAATTGAAGAAAATTAATCTTTCAGAGTTCCTTGGAATAATGCTTGACTCCTAATTACTACATTTTTATTAGTTATTAATTGGAAAATGTTTTGTACTTCATGTTATGTCGACACACTCCTCATTTAGGTCGACACATCCTTCATGCTCTATCAACAAATTCTTTTTTCTGTCGACACATCCTTCATACAGGTTGACATGCATCATCATCTTGTTGTAACATCTACTCTCTTTATTTTGATCCAATATCTATTCTTCTTGTGGGTCATTTTCATGCTCTACTACTTCTAACCAAGTTCCCTACATTTAACTCATTTATCTCTTTATATTGGTTTTAGCTTAGGGGGAGACTTGAACTAAGGGAGAAACTTCATTAATCTCTCTCCACACTATTATTATTGTTTTCATCATTCTTATTCCATAAGCCTTCCCTTTTGTTATTGATAAAAAGAGGGAGAAATTGTAACACCCTCCCTCCGATCGCACACACATACATAATAACCTTTGATCGGAAGAGGGGTTACGCTGACAAACTTTCGTTATGGGTATATATCCGTGCAATGCACAAATATGGCAAACCATTCCACAAAGGTATCTTCGAACACATTATAATATACAAAGTGACAAAGTAGCAACACTCATATTTACAAAAGCTAAGTTTCTCTCTCTCTCTAACTTAATACATTATCAACTAAATGAACTACTAAAACTACATTATTTTCTTCATCTCTTCATCGTCCACAGCGAATTAGGATTCATGTGTAGCTGAGATTATGCACACCTTCAATCTGAAAGGGTTGGAGGAAACAAAGGCGTGAGTCGGAAGGACTCAGTAGGTGACAGTAAACATAAAGATAGGAGTTTCAAATTTTAGAGCTTCAAGAGTATTCAGAAAGTGCATATATGGAATAAACATAATTGCTCATGAATCTTCATACTTACATAAACATATAGCCCATTTAATTTCATGACGGGCTCGAACGAATATCAGAACAAAGTCTATTTGTCTTTCAAATTCATATCATAACTTGATTCCTGAACAAACTTGACAGGCATCACTGCTCTCAAGAGGTTACTATATAGACGTAATATATCATCCTAGTGCCTAGGCGATTCCAGCACCTTAGATCTTGTTCATTGCGCAAGAACGGGGTTATTACCCACCATCGTCAGTCCATTGACTTGGATTTACCTATAAACTGTCGCCCTCAGCTGATCACAAGTGGCTGTGCTACCACAAGTGATCCTAAACCCTCTTTGAAGAGAGCACTGTCTTCAAATCATAAATTTTCTTTTCATGAGCATAAAGGAAATGGGAAATCCAAAGGTAGTTTTGTTGAGAATTAGTACACATATCTTAGTGACAAAGTAGTTCAGAGTTCAAGAGTATAGAAAGACAATTGGCTGAGACAGGGTTATGACTCAAGTCAATAACTTCAGAAGATTTGAATCACACAAGAACCCAAGAAAATGGGTCCACAATTGGTTATCACAAGCATTCATATCTCATAGGTGTTCAAACATATGAACTCTCAGTGTTCAGATTTTATAGACCCAATTACAGAATACCGAAAAATAAACTCATTCGGATGCTATTCGTAATTGACAACTTAAAAATAATTCAAGGAGAGTTAAGGTACTCAAAGTGGATGAATTTTTCAGTAACATGACAGTAAATATCAAGGTAAATGAGAGGGTAACTTCCTTGGCTTTTAGGATGAAGTTTTGGCATGGATTCAGACATGAAAGAGTGCAGAAATTTGAATCAGCACTGCATCTGTCGACAGACAGGAAGGGGCTGTCGACAGATGAGAGCAGACAGAGCTCAGGTTGTCTGGCTCTGTGTCTGTCGACAGATCCACACAGTCCAGAAACCTGAAGTTCTGTCAGATGTGCGTCTGTCGACAGATTTGGGCTGTCTGTCGACAACCGCCTATTTCTCACTCATAAATGACTTAGAATGTACTCTAAACATGCTGACAATGGAACCTATGAATCAAGACATGATGTATCAAATATAAGAGTCTAATTGTAGATCTCACAGTGGTTTATAGGCTAAACAAGAGACATGGAACAAGAGGGTTGCAATTCAAGCTTGTCTAGCTAAAAACTAGACATAGTATATTGTTGGAAGTAAGGCCCTTATACAAGGATTAGATGGAAGATTTCCACAAGATAAACTCTCAAACTCATGGTATTAATGCTCCAAAATCAAGGTTTGAGGTACAACTACTAAATGGAAAGTAACCTCATGTTCTAAAGATATCGAAACTTTTAGCAAATCTCTATAACATAACCATGGATCATGGGTGGAAGGAGAATTGGGAACCTACTTGATCTGAAAGAAAAGTGAAGATTCTTCTTCGTAATCACATGGTTCCAAAAGAGTTAAGGAAATCAAACAAAAGTTTGGAATTATAACCTCGTATACAGACTAAACCAAGGTTGGTTAACAAGCTTAAAGGCAACTTTGAACAAGGCTATGATCTTTCAACAAGAACAGAGGGTAAAGATTTAGAAGGAGAATAGGAACCTATAGACATACGTACTTACACACGATTTATGAGGATGGTTACACAGTTCATATGAGGATTTGCAAGTTTAAGACAAGTATATAGAGATCCTGAACTCTTTAGCCAAGGTCAGAGACAAGGATTTAGAAAAGAAGGAAGAACCCTTCTTGACTTCAAGATCAACGAAATCCTTGAATACATCTAATTAAAAATGAAGCAAAGCAAGAAGAACTATACAGGTCATGGCACAAACAGGAGACATGGTTCCTACGAATGAAGAAACCATGAGCATATACATAGGAAACTGAGAAGGATTTGAGGTATGACACCTACTTGACTTGGAAGGTAATGCTTCCACTCCGATGGCCCACAATTGATGAAAGAAATGGAACCAAGGGGCAACACAATAGTCCCTGAATCAGCTCACAAAACTTTCGATGGAAGCTATGGAAGCAGCAGCTCAACAGCCAGTCTCCCACGCGAGGGTGCAAGCACAGCTACCATAAGAACAACTCCAGTAAAAATGGCTCCAACGCATACAGCCCCAACAGCAATTCACCAACCAGTCATCCACACAGGGATGAAATCTCACTACAGCAGAAACTTTTTCCCTAAGCAAAGCAGCAGCAGTGGAAGAGAAAACACTTCCACGAAGGTGAGGGGAAGCTTTTATAAGCTCTCAGCCTTCACACATGTGGCACGTCGGCCATGCATGTGTCAAGGTATGAATCTCCCTTAACCTCCCAAGGACACCTGCTCCATGCAACTTCCAAAGGCGACACATATGGGTAAAACGTGGTGATGATCTACACCATGAAAAGTGGGTTACGTGGCCCCTGATGCGTGGGTAGAAAATAACCCAAAAATGGTCACCGTAAATGGTTGATAATTCAACTAGCCAAATTGTCTCCTTGTTTACATATCCTAATGATGTCCAATTGAGTTGAAATTTCAACCATAGACTAACAGGAAGGTTTTACAAATTGTCATGATTTTTATTTAATTTTTAGAATTTATTTTCCACTGGGTGAAAAATCGCCCCAAAAATAGTTGCGTCGGCTAAATCTCAAAATCCGGTCGTCAAAAATTTTAGATAATTACATATTTGATATCACCACATTTTTCTAAGAATTATGGTATTCTCATATTTATTTTCGTTATAGTTTTCCGGTGTCGCCCTGTGGGAGCGCGCACCTCTAAATACGTTACTGGAATAACATTTACTAATGTAAATTAATCCTAAATGAGTGTTAATTACATATCATGATAGTGGTTATATTTAATAATCTAATTTTTCATAGTTTCTAGTAAATAGGAATTTTCGGGGTGTTACAATTCTCCCCCACTAAAAGAGTTTGGTCCTCCAAACTCCATGAGTAGTTTGAGTGGATTCAAAAATTATGTTTCCAATCTTTGAACTTTATTCATTCCAGATTTCTCTGACCAATCTTGTCATGTCTATTATAGTATAAGTTGAAGGGTTTCTGAATGTTAACATCTCTAGTTATCAAAGAGCCATATTGTGACCATAGGTTTAATTAAATACAACCTTCATTATATTCTTTATTTGGATAATAAGGTATTATGTATTGAGCAGATCTTTGTTAATAGCATTTTATACTTAAAGTCTCCCCCACTAAGGATTAACATTAATCCTTAGAGAGTTATATGAATACATATTCCCTTGGAAAGGGGTAGTAAGGCATGATGAGAATGATGAGTATTGAGAATATGATGATAATCAACAAAGATTTTATTTATCTCATAAAGTTTCTAGTACAGAATTCATAATTCACCCTTATCAAAATTACATGGTTGGCAAAATTTACTAAGCTTTGGCATGTTATAACAACTAAATCAACTATTCTCACTATATTCTAGTCCTATGTACATAAAAAAATTACTTCCATAACTTCAATCAATTCTTCTTAGGCTTAAGATTTTCCTGAACACTTGTCATTGTTTTGTGAGTGTATACAAGACATTCTGAGATTCGGTACTTTAGACTTCGCACTTTCAATATGCTCTTAGTCTTTGCCAACAGTCTTCTTTGACTTGGCCCAGTTTGTGACAATATGCACAAGCTTTCTTAGGTTGTGCTTTGACATTCTCTTGCTTATTGGTCTTCTTGATTTTTGCTCTTCTTATTTCGCTTCACCATCTTTTCAGTTGTTTTCTTTTATTGAAGGGAACTGTCCTTTTCCATATAGATAATGTAATACTCACTATTTCTTGGAGATTTGTACTTTTAAAATTTTAATACATTTCATTTCCTTGATTACCAACTGGAACTACTCGCTCCAAGGACTGAGCAAAGTTGTTCATTACATCTTTTTTCAACGTGTTTCTTCTCCTATCATGCTGGGCTGAGCAAACGAATTTAATTTTGGTTAATCAATCATGTAATTAAATCTCAGCTTTCTAATTCATACTATTAATACAATTGTTATTGTGTGCATCTAGTTACTTGATACATTAACATCCATGATCAAATGATTCACCTTAGTGGTATAATAATTTAGAATCCAAGAAAAATGGGAAGTCAACGGAAGGATACATCACGAGAGTAGTCGTGAAATCCATATGATCGATTAAACCATTCATTTACTAATTCTTATTTAGAGTTGGAGATAATAACATATCAATGTAAAGGTCATATTAATGTAAAATAAGAGATGAGCAGGTTTGACTTTTCCTTCAGTAGGAGAGGGCTCCCTTGGAGAAGTCATATATGTGTTTATCATTTTTCACCGGACCTTGGATTCTTAGCATTCTACTAGGGTTATTTGAATTATGAGACTTTCAGGTAGGCCAAATTGTGAGAAATTAGAAAGACGCTATGTTGATGGAATCGCCAAAATCGCGTTTTTCTTCTTCGGTGGGAGAGTTGACTTTTTATTGGTAAGAGATATAATTTTTCTGACATTTTTATTGGATTCAAATGGGGGGTACTTCTTATTTACATGTAATATCTTAAGTAAATGAAACATCAAATATAACATTTACTTAAATGATATGGAATGTAAATAAGGTATGAGTTTCCAGTTTTACAGGGATCCTGCTGACACTTCTGACTGAAGAAAGATCAGTTCATCACAGACTGATGTCTGTCGACAGCTAGGAAGTGTCTGTCGACAGATAGCAACAGACAGAGCTTGGTTTGCTGGTTCTGATACTACCTGTCGACAGCTATAAGTTGGTTGTCAACAGATAGACACAGTTCCAGTTAATTAGAGTTCTGGAAGACTGGCCTGTCGACAGCTATGAGCTGCCTGTCGACAGCCACCAGTTCTTCTCCCATAAGTAATTTTGTATACACTTTAAAGACTCTAACCATGAAATCTATGAATCAAGACATGAATTATTCCAAATGTAAGAACCTAATTGTAATCTCACAGATTGATCTAATTGCTAAACAAGCAAGATTAAACTTGATGTTACAATCCATACTTGTCTAGCTAGAAACTAAGCAGGATGTAGTGCTGAATGTATAGTTATGTTAACCATGGTTTGATGTGAATTGACTACATTGTGTTCATTTGATTTGATCATAGTCTTGGCCTCTTAAGTTTTAATTGATCAATACCTATTCACCAATCTCTAGAAATTCATTCTATACACAAGATAATCTATATCCAATTTTACTTATCTAGCTTAACCTCAGGCTGGCCATTTCCTTTAAAAGCTAGAGGTCCCATCTTCTTAAAGTTTTCTAACAAAGATGTTCCAGAAATTCTTTCTCCACCCACATCTGTTGGTTCTTCATTAGTGTTTGCACCATTCCCTGAAATGACTGCATAAAAGTAGCAAAATCAGGAGTCCCAGTACTTCCTTCTTGAGAATTTCCGGCCAATGGGACATTATGAACTTCCTCCCTAAAGCTTCCTCATGCCTATCCTCACTGGATGTGTCGATAGCTTTCCCTTTGTCTGTCATTTCCTGGAACACCATCAAACACATCCAATTAATTCATGCTAACTACTTAGTTTTGTTAGAACCAAAATGATCTTTAAAGATTCTAGAATACATACAAATGTTTTATTTATTTCCTTTATGAAAATGGTCACAGAGATATCTATCACCCATAACCCTGCTCTGATACCCCTCTGTAACACCCTCCCTCCGACCGCACACATACATACATAACCTTTGATCGGAAGAGGGGTTACGCTGACAAACTTTCGTTATGGGTAGATATATCCGTGCAATGCACAAAATCTGGCAAACCATTCCACAAAGGTATCTTGAACACATTATAATATACAAAGTGACAAAGTAGCAACACTCATTATTACAAAAGACAAGTTTCTCTCTCTCTAACTTAATACATTCATCACTAAAAGAAACTACTAAAACTACATATTTTTCTTCATCTCTTCATCGTCCGCAGCGGAATTAGGATTCACATGTAGCTGAGATTATGCACACCTTCAATCTGAAAGGGTTGAGGAAACAAAGGCGTGAGTCGGAAGGACTCAGTAGGTGACAGTAAACATAAAGATAGGAGTTTCAAATTTTAGAGCTTCAAGAGTATTCAGAAAGTGCATATATGGAACAAACATAATTGCTCATGAATCTTCATATTTAACATAAACATATAGCCCAATTTAATTTCATGACGGGCTCAAACGAATATCAGAACAAAGTCATATTTGTCTTTCAAAATTCATATCATAACTTGATTCGGAACAAACTTGACAGGCATCACTGCTCTCAAGAGGTTACTATATAGACGTAATATACCATCCTCAGTGCCTAGGCGATTCCAGCACCTTAGATCTTGTTCATTGCGCAAGAACGGGGTTATTACCCACCATCGTCAGTCCATTGACTTGGATTTACCTACAAACTGTCGCCCTCAGCTGATCACAAGTGGCTGGTGCTACCACAAGTGATCCTAAACCCTCTTTGAAGAGAGCACTGTCTTAAATCATAAATTTCTTTTCATGAGCATAAAGGAAATGGGAAATCCAAAAGTAGTTTTGGTTGAGAATTATACAATATCTTGGTGACAAAAGTAGTTCAGAGTTCAAGAGTATAAGAAAGACAATTGGCTGAGACAGGGTTATGACTCAAGTCAATAACTTCAGAAGATTTGAATCATATAAGAACCCAAAAAAATGAGGATCCATAATGGTCATCACAAAGCATTCACATCTCATAAGGTGTTCAAACATATGAACTCTTAGGTGTCAGATTTTATAACCCAATTATACGAATACCGAAAAATAAACTCAATCGGAGTACTATTCGTAATTGACAACTTAAAAAATAATTCAAGGAGAGTTAAGGTACTCAAAGTGGATGAATTTTTCAGTAACATGACAGTAAATATCAAGGTAAATGAGAGGGTAACTTCCTTGGCTTTTAGGATGAAGTTTTGGCATGGATTCAGACATGAAAGAGTGCAGAAATTTGAATCAGCACTGCATCTGTCGACAAACAGGAAGGGGCTGTCGACAGATGAGAGCAGACAGAGCTCAGGTTGTCTGGCTCTGTGTGTATCTGTCGACAGATGCAAGGGATCTGTCGACAGATCCACACAGTCCAGAAACCTGAAGTTCTGTCAGACGTGCGTCTGTCGACAGATTTGGGCTGTCTGTCGACAACCGCTATTTCTCACTCATAAATGACTTAGAATGTACTCTAAACATGCTGACAATGGAACCTATGAATCAAGACATGATGTATATCAAATATAAGAGTCTAATTGTAGATCTCACAGTGGTTTATAGGCTAAACAAGAGACATGGAACAAGAGGGTTGCAATTCAAGCTTGTCTAGCTAAAAACTAGACATAGTATATTGTTGGAAGTAAGACCCTTATACAAGGATTAGATGGAAGATTTCCACAAGATAAACTCTCAAACTCAAGGTATTTAATGCTCCAAAATCAAGGTTTGAGGTACAACTACTAAATGGAAAGTAACCTCATTGTTCTAAAGATATCGAAACTTTTAGCAAATCTCTATAACATAACCATGGATCATGGGTGGAAGGAGAAATTGGGAACCTACTTGATCTGAAAGAAAAGTGAAGATTCTTCTTCGTAATCACATGGTTCCAAGGAGTTAAGGAAATCAAACAAAAGTTTGGAATTATAACCTCGTATACAGACTAAACCAAGGTTGGTTAACAAGCTTAAAGGCAACTTTGAACAAGGCTATGATCTTTCTGACAAGAACAGAGGGTAAAGATTTAGAAGGAGAATAGGAACCTATAGACATACGTACTTAAACACGATTTATGAGGATGGTTACACAGTTCATATGAGGATTTGCAAGTTTAAGACAAGTATATAGAGATCCTGAACTCTTTAGCCAAGGTCAGAGACGAGGATTTAGAAAAGAAGGAAGAACCCTTCTTGACTTCAAGATCAACGAAATCCTTGAATACATCTAATTAAAAATGAAGCAAAGAAAGAAGAACTATACAGGTCATGGCACAAACAGGAGACATAGTTCCTACGAATGAAGAAACCATGAGCATATACATAGGAAACTGAGAAGGATTTGAGGTATGCCACCTACTTGACTTGGAAGGTAATGCTTCCACTCCGATGGCCCACAATTGATGAAAGAAAGGAACCAAGGGTGCAACACAATAGTCCCCTGAATCAGCTCACAAAACCTTCGATGGAAGCTATGGAAGCAGCAGCTCAACAGCCAGTCTCCCACGCGGGGTGCAAGCACAGCTACCATAAGAACAACTCCAGTAAAAATGGCTCCAACGCATACAGCCCCAACAGCAATTCACCAACCAGTCATCCACACAGGGATGAAATCTCACTACAACAGAAACTTTTTCCCTAAGCAAAGCAGCAGCAGTGGAAGAGAAAACACTTCCACGAAGGTGAGGGGAAGCTTTTATAAGCTCTCAGCCTTCACACATGCTTGGCACGTCGGCCATGCATGTGTCAAGGTATGAATCTCCCTTAACCTCCCAAGGACACCTGCTCCATGCAACTTCCCAAGGCGACACATATGGGTAAAACGTGGTGATGATCTACACCATGAAAAGTGGGTTACGTGGCCCCTGATGCGTGGGTAGAAAATAACCCAAAAATGGTCACCGTAAATGGTTGATAATTCAACTAGCAAATTGTCTCCTTGTTTATATATCCTAATGATGTCCAATTGAGTTGAAATTTCAAACATAGACTAATAGGAAGGTTTTACAAATTGTCATGATTTTTATTTAATTTTTAGAATTTATTTTCCACTGGGTGAAAAATCGCCCCAAAAATAGTTGCGTCGGCTAAATCTCAAAATCCGGTCGTCAAAAATTTTAGATAATTACATATTTGATATCACCACATTTTTCTAAGAATTATGGTATTCTCATATTTTATTTTCGTTACAGTTTTCCGGTGTCGCCCTGTGGGAGCGCGCCCTCTAAATACGTTACTGGAATAACATTTACTAATGTAAATTAATCCTAAATGGGTGTTAATTACATATCATGATAGTGGTTATATTTAATAATCTAATTTTTCATAGTTTTCTAGTAAATAGAATTTTCGGGGTGTTACAGAAATACTCTGAAAACATACATACTCTGATTAAATCATCATATCATTTTTTAGATTAAATATCATCATATCATTTTTTAATCATTATGATTTCGGTTGGTTTTGTCATCACCAAAAAGGGGAAGATTGTTGACTCTTTTATCTCTATGACTATATATTTTGGTGATAACAAAACTTAGCAGAATATTTCTACATTTCAGAATATTTAATGTGTTTTATCTTAATATCATTTTGGTTAAGTCTGTCAATAGGTAACACAAAGGAAATAAATAATACTTCAAGGATCACCATTGTAAGTATTCCAAGAATTTCTAAGTCCACTAGATGGTGTTCAATTTCTTGTAAGCCTTTGTTGTCATTTAAAATTTTCATTCATATGTCCATGATTTACATCACTGATAACTTTTTCATAGTTTCAATCGAAGTCTAGTCTCATCATCCATAGCTTTAAACTTCATCATCCAAAGTCATGCATGGTTTGCTTCTTGATCAATAGAAGTTAACTTCGTCATATCCGAAGTTTACTTCGTCATATACGAAGCTAACTTCATCATATTCGAAGTTCTACTTCGTCATATACGAAGCTAACTTCTCATATACGAAGCTAACTTCGTCATATCCGAAGTTCTACTTCGTCATATACGAAGCTAACTTCCTCATATACGAAGCTAACTTCATCATATCCGAAGTTCTACTTCATCATATCCGAAGTTCTACTTCGTCATATCCGAAGCTTACTTTGTCATATACGAAGCTAACTTTGTTATATCTGAAGCTTACTTTGTCATATACGAAGCTTCACTTCGTCATGTATTTTTTTTCTTGAACAGTCGAAGTTTACTTCGTCATATACGAAGTTCACTTCGTCATATTCGAAGTTCCACTTCGACCGATAACATTGTATTCTTGACCAGTCGAAGCTCTACATCTATTGCCTTTGAACCTATCGATTGTTGACCATTTAAAACATCGATTATCTTTCTACATCGATTGCCTTTGAACCTATTGATTGCTGACCATTTAAAACATCGATTACCTTTATACATCGATTGTCGTTTAACTTAAACATCAATTGTCATTAAAGCATCGATTACATTTATACATTGATTGTCATTTAACTTAAACATCGATTGTCCTTAAAACATCGATTACTTTTATACATAGATTGTGTTTAAACATCGATTGTCTTCAAACATCGATTGTGTTTAAACATCGATTGTATTTAGACATCGATTGTCTTTAGGCATCAATTCACTTTGAACATCGATAGGCTTTATCATACCAAATGTTATTTCAAATAAAATATGTTTTATTTTTATCAAGCTATTTTCCTTGATGAAATCACATTGATCATATACATATCTTCTGATCAATGAACTTTCTTAAAACATCTTTGATAAAATGATTAAAAGTTTCACAAACATGTTTTAAATACCCTTAGTATTTGAATGTGTGAATTTCATATTTCCCGCCATTTGGAGCACATCTTCTCATGTAAGTATTCAAAGATACTGTATGTGACTTGGTTAATCCTGAGACACAACTCCCTTGCAGAAAGTGCTTTACGATTTGTCATCTTTATAACAAATCTTCTTATGCTTTATATGCTGACAGAATGGAGATATCTATTTTTGTATAACATCTTTCTACACCTACTCAGAACATGACTGTTAATGAAGAAATCTCTCTCTCTTCTCTCTCTCTCTCTCTTCTCTCTCTCTCTCTCTCTCTCTCTCTCTCTCTCTCTCTCTCTCTCTCTCTTAGCATTTATGCCTGTAGTTTTCGGTAGTCACATGTTTCTACAACGTAAGACCTGCTACGACTACATGGAAATGAGCATCAAGAAATGGGAGATAACGGATATCTTAATGGTTACATCTGAAGAAAACATGAATGCCTATAAGAAGACGATGGCTGTGAAGAACAAGAAATGTATAGATACACAAGTGTACACACAGAGATCTTCACCACCATTCAGATTAAAAGAGCATCGTGCCCTCACTCCCAGTTCATCTGCTTTATGCTCTCCCTGAAGCTTCACTTTGAATTTTCTTTTGAGAGCTTGTTGTTTCTAAGAGAGTAGCATCATAGTTCAATTCTTTCCTCTCAATTTGAGCCTCAGATCAAGCAAGGCTTGTTGTATAAGCTTGGTCTAGGGGACATCCATTCAGCTCTCTTTTTAGAGTGCTTCTCTTCCTGTGTGAAGAGAAGACCTGTTATAGGTTTGTTCCATTTATTGAAGGGAAGACCTATTGTTACATGTGGTTTTTCTGCCTTTTCTTGGGTTAAAGAGAAGGTCAGCGGGTGCTGGATATGTAAGTGCCTATAAGGGGGATTGTATCCTTAATTAGTGGAATCCCAAGTAGTTTTTGTGGACTGGACATAGGACTCCTGGTGATAGGAGATTTGAACCAGGATAAAACTCTTGTGCATTGTTTGTGTGATTGTTTTTATCTATTCTGCTGCTCACTAACTCTAACCTCTACATTTAGTGTTTCTAAAGTTATTTGTTAAAGAAAATCTTAAAGACGATTTTTAGCAATCCATTCCCCCCCCCCCTCTGGGCTTGCAACATGGTCAACAAAAAATGTTTTGCACGGTATGGGGAAATTTCCCTAAGCAAGTTGCAAAAGATTAGTCCATGATATTCAACCACCATTTGTCATAATCTTATATTTAGCGAGGATTAAATTGTGGAAATGTATTTAACTAGGCTCCTGTGAAATATTTTTCAATCTTTTATATTTTTATAAATATTTATGTTTCTTCCTTTATCAAACATTAGCATTATGTCGAACTCATTGTACACAACTACAATATTATGTGACCAAAACTTCACTAAAATCATTGATTTCAAAAGCAGGTAGAAATTTTATTCCAATATAAACATTTTTTGCATACAATTTATTACTTCTTAAATTTATATGTAGGTTTCACAGTGGTAAAGAGACGTCTTCAAAGATTTCTTAAATATCAAGCCAGTCAACATATTCTTTGAAAGAAGACTTACTCCAATTATTTGAGAGAAAAATTCTGGATGACATTCGAGAAATACATCAGGTAAACATTCTAAACTTATACATTGTTGACGATGTCATTTTATATCATGCGGAATTTATTATTTAGATTTTAATTTTGCAAAAAAATTAGGATTGACAATAAAGTGCAATGCAGGTTAGCTAGTGAGTCACATTGGCATTAGTTGTAAGAATTAAAATGGAATACAATCGATTTTACAATTCATGTAACAAATGTAAAAGGAAAGTAAAACCAGAGGCTGGAAAGATTTGGTGTAAACATTGCTCTGCTTTTGTAAAATTTGTTGTTCCAAGGCATTACTTATATTGTTTTCATTACGTTGAATATATATGTATTTAATAAATTGTTGTATATCATAATTTTTTTAAATATTTGACATATTCAAAGTTCAACTTAGATCTATCAATCATATATGAAGTGATTCATTTGTGTTATTTGATTGGGAGACCAATCGAATTCTAAACCAAACAGCAACCACTACAAGAAAGTAGACATATGTCAGCGGCTAATAGCCATTGACAAAAGACGTAAAACCGTTGACATATACATATGTCAACGGTTTAATAGTCATTGATAAATCTGTTGACAAATGGGTCGTCGACTTATGTTCGTCGACAACTATGACTAATCGTTGACATATAGATATATGTTAGCGGCCTTATAGCCGCTGACATATACTGGATATGTCAACGGATGTTAGCCGTTGACAAAAAGAAGATATGTCATCGGCTTCTAATTGTAGACATATCAAGAATATGTCAGCGGACTCCTTTAGCCGCTGATAAAGATATATTATTTTTAATAAAAAAAATCTCATCACCACCTCCGCCCTGCTTCAACCCTTGTCCCTCAGTCCTGCTTCCCCCCTCCCCCTCGCCTCCTTCGTCCTGCAACTCCCGTCCCCTCGTCTCTGCTTGGCCGCCCTAGTGACACGTCAGTTCTTGGTGTGGGATCACAGGCAAAAATGATCGGCAGAAGCAACCGGAAATATATTTGATCGCACGCAAAAATGATCCAAGCATGGCTCTGAGAGGCGATAACCGGAGACCGACGTGCGAGTAGATATTATGTGGTCGACGACGTGATGGCAACCTCTTGACTCTGTTCTCTATTCGATCGGATTTAGGGGGAGGAGAAATAGAGAGAAAGATGGGAGAGGGGGAAGGGGGGGGGGGGCAGTCAGGTGTTGCCGTTGCGGGCGGCGGCGGGGGAGCATGAGCTGGCCGTGGCGGATCCTCTTCTTCCTCCTCCTCGCCCTGGCATGTCTGCTTCTCCTGGAGATGTACAACGAGAGCGTCCCAGACTGCTCAGACGACAGCATCAGCGACAGGGAGACGGCGGATGTGGCGAGGCACGCCAGCCGCAGGGCCAGGCGGATGGCGTCCGCGCCTGTCCGCCCCACCAGCCCCGGCGCGTCGACAGCCGCGACCTTCTCCGCCTCTGTCATCTTCATCCGGACCTCCGTCGGAGGGCCCCTCAGGCCGTTCGCCGCCGCATCCATCCCAAACCCCCCCTCCCCTCTCTACACTTCTCTCCGTCTCAAATGCCCAGTCTCTCTCTGCTGCACCCTTTTGCAGCTCTGTTACTTGGTTTTTTAAGGCAGAGGAGAGAGAGAGAGAGAGAGAGAGAGAGAGAGAGAGAGCAGAGTAGGGAGGGGGCCGGGACGGGGAGAGGAGGGGTTCGGGATGGGGAGAGAGTAATGAGGGGGCGGGGTGGGTGCGGTTTTTTTTTTAACGATTTTAACATATGTCGACAGCTCTGTTATAGCCGTTGATAAATATTCTTGCTAGCTGCCAATTTTGATGAATATACGTCAATGGCTATTGGCAGCCATTGACATAAGTAACATATGTCAACGGTTCTTCATAGCTGTTGACAAATATTCTTGCTGACTCGATGGGAAATTTCCCCCCATTTTTTCATCGACATATGTCAACGGCTATATGGGAGGCTGTTGACATATGTTCAACATATTGTCAACGGCTACCATTGGCCGTTGACATATGTTAATCTTATGTGTCAACGACTCTAGTAGCCGCTGATATATATTAAGCTTATGTCAACGACCATAGACAGCCGTTGACATATGTTATCATATTCAACGGCCTCCTGTAGCCGTTGACATATATATTATATACAACGACTATTTCTAGCCGCTGACAAAAAGTCGGTGACAAATCTCATTTCTCTTGTAGTGAACAAATGTGCATGAAAAAATGATAAAGGTGAGTTATTGGGAAAAAATTTAATTCTACACTATACATATTCAAATTTATAACTAAATGGGTTTTACATTCTTTACATGATGGAAATAATGATTTATTCTCTGAAGAATTAAATAATTTTCTTCAAAATACAAAATTTAGAGTATAATCTTTAGCAAAAATAGTCTATTTATACAGTGATTCGTGTAACAGATGACATCAATTTGATTAAAGAATATATGCTAATTCAATTGTAACTAACATATATACACAACCTCTTATTGCATGCTTTTCTTTTCATATGCTACTTTTGACTATGAAAATACAAATATAAAAGTTTCTAATTAATATTATTTGCTCAAATATTTTCATGAATCAGTTGAGAATAAAGATATAGACGACATTATAAAAAAAATGAACACAATCAATTTGTGGATCATGTAAGTATAACTCAACAAAATTTAATACCTTCTTTTATAACTCAAAACATGTCCACATTTTAGAGTTCTATTAATAATTTTTCTTATTACATTCCAGGATACTTTTCAATTACATGTTCTACAAGTAATATCACACCATTGAAGAAGACTTTATCATAGAATGAACATGAAGAAGAACTATCTGCAAATGCTACTCTTGCACAACATTCATCCAACAAGATGAAGAAAATTAAAATTGAAAAGGAAGAAGATTAAAGTTGAGATCTATGGATATTGTCTAAGAATGTTATTTACAAACTAATATTGTGATGTTATTAAATTTATAATTTATTTTTCATAGTTAAAATTTTATTTAAATAAATAAACTTTTATGAATACATAAAATATATTTCTACCTACAACATTCTCATGCATCGCACGAGCATAGAACTAGTTACCAGTAAATACTAGAGCCGTAAAGGCGAACAACGACGAGACAAGGACTAAGAATAGGTGACAAAAGGAAATGGCATGTTGAACAGTAACAAATAATAAAATTATTTATATTAGAGTAAATTAATTAGAAGTCTCTATCAAATATTTGACTTATTTTCTAGTCCATGATAGAGCTGTAACTCATTATAGTAAGTGTTATCCTCTGTTACAGTATATGTTAAGTTCTGATACAACAAGAACCTCTCCTATATTAAAGTCAGAGACTATTAATTAATTTATCCTTTATATTATGTTATATTTTACATTTTTTTTTTGAAAAGGAACAATGACAGCAAACTGCACAGTGTTGCAGGCCCATAATGTGCACAAGATGTACATGTCTAGTCTTATACCCCATTTGTATATGGTTAATATTAGTTGGGTTATTTTGATATTCCATTAAAAGAGGTCGTTTTTTATTTATTCCCACTTGTTTTGGATATGGATAAAAGTTATCCACTCTATTAAAGTGGATAAGATCGGAGATAGTAAATATCATTTTATTGTTCCTTCACTACTCAAAACACTCACATAAAATATTTAATAATATTTTAGTGATGACTTATAACGACTTCGACCATTTCTTTGTAGGGTCAGGTGGAGTTTGCATATGCAATTCTTGACAAGATACTTATTTAGGTGTCCCCTTGACTCCGTGGGAAGCTTGTATTCTTGATGTGCATTTTCATGTCTTTGGTTGATGATATTTAATCTTATGAGATTTTCTTATTTGGAGCAAATTGCTAAAGAAATTGCAGTCTTCACCATTAGATGGAAATAATCTTCTATATATTCTGTTGTCGTTGTATTACTCTTCTTCTTCAGAATAACAAAATTTCTCTTATATGGGTTGATCTTTCTCTTTTTGAAAGTGATCTCTCTAATCTACCCTATATTCTCTCATTTGGTAGAAATGAAATATATCTATCTCATTATTATTGTCGGAAAAAAAAAGTTGCAAAAGGTACCTTGGCCAACCGATCCTACACTATGCCACGTAACATGAGTGGACGATGATGGGCTAATTCTGTTGAGACCTTCCAACGTGGGCATGACTCTTAGCTGAGCTTAAAGAGCAGCTTAAAGAGCTAAGGCCCCTATGTTAGGTCTAAGCCATTATAGTAGGTATCAACATGGGGCATTGGCCCATGGAAAAACATATAGATTAATACTTGTTAAATATATCATGACATATAAGAAGAGCCTAGTTATGTTTTCTCAAATATATATGGTAGGCGGGCAAATATGGATAATGAGGTATAGAGAAAGACTTGTTGCACTTTTTTGTTGTATTTTTAGTGTATTTTTACATTTTTCATTGAGTGGACACAGTGTACCAATAACATATTGATCAATCTGAGAAGTAAAAAATGTACTAAAAGTACAGCAAAAAAGTGCAACAAACTTTTCTCATGAGGTATATCTTATTTGGATATGATAGAATCTATATAGATTAACAATCTCAAATCGCAACTAAAGGAAAATAATTAGAGTTAAGCCTATTCTATCCTTTTGTGATGGATAAGTTAATGAGATGTAAAATGTATAAGTTTTAAAGTAAATTAGAAAAGATAGATAATGAGATTATGCTATCTGTGGATGACTTCAACTGCTATCAGCGAATGGCCTTATGTGAATTGGTCATGTAGATGACAAGGTTTGGAGGTGAAAGAAATCTTGTCAATGAGCTCAATCATAAATGCGTACAATAATAAAATTAATTATCTTCTCACCATATTTTAATGATGCTCTTATTCATTTTGAAACATAAGTGATATAGCTACGTTTTAATTTATGCAATCAACATTACCCTGTCTAATGTCCTAAAGAGCTCTCTTGTAATAGCGAAGTTTACATGTACATGTCCCTGTAAAACACATCAAATTTATATCTATTAGATGAGGAAACATTTAGTTTTCAACCCTTGTAGTCATGGTATTTAGAGACTTGCCCCCTCCAACCCCTATATCTGTTTGTACGTCCACATAATCTCTAATTATTTGGTAAAAATATCACGAATTATAAACACTTGAGGTTTTTAGGAGAAAGCCCATGAAAAGCATATTGTTTATCAAGTAAATGTGGAATCATGAGAATTTAGAAACAAATACGTGGATTTGGGGGTTTAATCTATATAGCTAATTAATAGGCGATGGATTGAAAACTAAATTCTCCCAGCGAAATAAATAAATAAATATTTTAATTAATGTCTTCTCATTGGAACTTTATAGCAATCTCTATCCTTGACTGCCCAAGCCAGCCTGTGAATTGGGTTGAAATGAGTTGCTGAGACCTCCTTTAATTGATCTCCCATTATCAGGAATTCTCATTAATCTGTGGATCGATTTTAAGACCAACATGGCAACAACTATAGAATTATAAAAATTGCAGGGCTTTTGCAGCCATCCAAATGGCTTTCCAAACAGAACTTTTGAAGACAACGGTCAACTAGGGAGATGGTCTCCTTCAGCTTATTCCCTAACCATATTCACTTGGCATCTATGCTCTGACTAAAGGAGACATGAACTTTTAGGCACAATTAGGAGTTATTCTCTATATCCCTTTGCATCCTGAAATCCCAAATAAAAGCGACCTACTAGATCTGCCACAGCCACAGTAACATATAGCTCATTGATTTGACATAAAGTTAGCACATCTGATTCATCAGTTCATGTCCTTCACCTTTTAGAGGTTTAGTATATGTAGTACATCACGGGTCTCTCTTGGGCTTGGGTTATTTGGGCTTAATTATTGATAAGTATTTATCAACCGTGACAAAACATGAAATTATTACGTCTTTTATATATTTTTGTTAGCCTAATCATATCAGGCCACTTTAATTGGCTGAGAATCTATCTGCAATAGGCTACATTTTGAACAGCTAATTCTATTATATTAATTAACGAAGTTTACGACATACCAGGAAAAGCAAGAAAATGGAAACATGCATAGGAAATATGACATTAACAGTCCCAGATACACATAAGAGAGATACAAACATGAACACGAATTGAACATGCCCTCCGATCAGGAGAGCTATCCAATCCAAGGCCAAGGTCTACTTTGTAAGATTGTAGTCCTCGCATGAATCAGGAACATGGAGATAAAAGAAATGCGAATATACAGAATATGCTATATATATATATATATATATATCATTCCGATATGATCAAAGATGCTGTCGCGGTGGACTCATAACTTCTTTAAGAATTGCTGAAACAAGTGAGAGGTTTGTCTCTGTAAGCAACTACTAAGAGATGGCCCATTGACCATTAATTTACATTGGTGACAGTAACGTACATCTTTCTTGTAGACAACTTGATTTGGTCTTGTACTCAAGGGATAACTTTGTGATTAGTCTTCTTTATATATTAGATTGTGAGGTCTAACTTCAAATTCGGGAACAAGATTATAAGGAATTGGCCTTGAAATTATTCACCTTAAAGGGGTCACTTAAGCTTGATTTTACCCTTTTGGGTTCTTAATCATGTTGTACTTCACGGTGTCCTCAAATATGCCACGGTTCTAACATATTTATAAAAATATGCCTCCCTCTTGTCGCGTGAGCGAACTTGCCATATCCTCACATGTTATTTTTTCTCCCCTATGTATGTCACATCACCTTTTGCCACGTTAGTCTCCTTTTCAGTGTCTTTTTACCCCGCCACAGGAGTTGAAGAGGGCGAAGTACTTGAGAGATCTTCGAACGACAGGGGTAACTCCTATACATGATGAGGAATGTGATGAGGATTTCAGGGGAGATAGAGGGCTGCGGAAGGGAAGGTACGTGTTGGGGAAGAGAGAGAGAGCAATGTGAGCAGCACACAAAGGAAGAGAGTTAGAATGAACTAAGAACTTGTATAATTTTCGAATAACAAAGGTTGAAAAATAAAAGATAGAGACTCATAGGTCTCCATTTGTATATATTGTAGTTTAATGGTGTAAGTTGAAGTGTATTATATATCTCATGAGTTAATTGTGTACATTAGTTAATCTATACTATTATAATAAAACTCAGTCTTAGAAGTACACTTGGCAGCACCAAATGTTTTGTTTCCCGCCTAAACTCTTTCTCTCACCTCATTTCTCAGTTTTGGTGCTGCCACGTGGCAATACCAGAACAATTCTACTCTTATCAAAAAATATTTAAAAATTTATACTAATATAACATTTCTCAATTGAGGGTGGCCATGTGGCAGTACCAGAACATTTTGTTTCCTACCAAATCTCATAAATTTCTCTTCTTCCTCACTCATTTAACACAACTATTAAAAAATAAGTCTCCCACTTATTTAAGTGAAGAAATCTTCCTAAACCGTCGTGTAATCTTGCTAAATCTTACACAATTTTTTAAAAAACTTTCTAAACCTCACCACCATTCAAACTCAAATAGAATGCAGCGATTCCTCCTTCCTTAATTGATTTTTTGCACATAATTTTTTAAAAAACTTGAACTTTTAATTTTTTAAAAATCTTGCTAAATCTTACAGATAATTTCTTTAAAAACTTGCTAAATTTCAACGTCATTCAAATTCAAATAAAATGCGGTGGTTCTCTTACCGTGGTTTACTTTAATGCAAAAACATGCATACAATTTTAAATACCTAGTACTCCCAGTGCTTCTCTCTTTTTATTTGTCTCCATCTCCACCCCCCCCCCCCCCGCACCTTTATCTCTCGCTTCCCTACCTCTGCCTTCGTCGGATCAGTTATGTTCTTCCTGATCTTCGTCTGATTTGTTGGGCTTTTTTTGTAGTTTTGAACCATTTGTTGTTGATGGATTTGATGAGGAATGATCAGTCAAGGCGAACGCATAGACAAAGGCTGGGAAGGAGTCCAACAACCCCAAGAGGCGGCCAAAGTGTCTTCTTCATCTTCATGTATGATCACATTTCTCTCTCTCTCTGCCTCAGTATGTTCCTTCTGTACTTCACCCTACGCCTGTTGTTTCTTCTCCAATCCACTTTGTTGACGTATATGTTTGACTGTTGTGTTTTGGATTTGCTTTTGAAGGGAGGAATTTGTGAAGCAGTTCCAGGAGAAGAACCTTAACAACAAATTGCGTTATATTTTTTTGGTTGCATTTATTTTTCTCTTGATGCTTTCAGGTTGTTCTATTTTTTTTTTTAATATGATTCCCTGGAATGACAACAGTTTGGCAAAGCTGGAGGTGCCAAGTGGAAGAGCATGTCTGAAGTCGTAAGGATCATTCAAAACTAAATCAGCTGCATGCGCTCCGGAGTCTCCAACCCATCTTCTACTTCCGTTTATTCTTCTCCTGCATATGTTTTTTAATCTTTTTTTTTATCTTTATCCAATTGCTACGTAGGTGCCCAGTAAGATTTTCTAAAATTTTCTTTTAACATTTATCAACGACTGCCGCAAGCTGACTTAAGATATTAAATAAACCTACATGATGATACCGGATATCTATTTTTTTTTTCTTTTTGAAAACCAATATATCTGCAAGATGGGCTGCCGAAGTAAGATAATGTATACGGCTGATAGAAGACTAGCTCATCTATCTATACTATCTATACCATCTCTCTACTATACTATCTAAATCTCTTAAAATTCTGAATGAAGTAAGTCTTGTGCCACGTGGAAGGACACTCTAATTTCTACTTAAAAATCCCCTAAAAATAGAAATAGAGATAGTTCTAATTGAATTGTATATATTATACATGAAATCTGGGTAAGAAAATATTTATATTATCTAAATAGAGCAACATAAATTTTTTTAAAAAAATAATTCAACTTAAGGTAATGTATTATTTAATGTTAGTGGGTCTTCTTTATTATTTTTTAAAACATTTTTCTTCTATTTATTTTACTTAATTTAAAAATAAGTATAAATTTAAAATTTTCCGTGCATCGCACGGGTGGCCAACTAGTTTGTTATATACCAATGTGCTTACTAATTAGCTCTTGAGATACACAAGTATGCTCCAACTTTGTCACACCTGCCGTATTCTATGCCATCGAGATATTATATATTTTGGTCCACTAGCCTCGTATTTTTTATCCCTGGCTTCAAGATGGATATTTCTTGAGAAGGTTATCCATCCCAAGATTTTTCTCCATTAAAACCACTTAACTACGAAATTCTTTTCAGAATCGATCCGATACTCCAAAAAATGTCACATAAATATAGAGTACAACTTAATTAATTAGACTTAAGAGTATTACAAACTTACATAATTAAATTATAATTTATAGAAATAGAGATCGTTTGCTTACTCAAATTATTCTTAGTGAGGATGACAAATTTTCAAGTAGAGCTATATACATAAATAGTCTTAATCTCACATAAATATTCTTAAAAGTAAAATTACACAAAATATCTTTAAATTTACACAATTATGCAATGCTTCATATTTGCAAGCACACTGATATGTAACAAACCAATGCGCACAATTAACTTCTGTAATATACAAATACGCTCCAACTTACATAGTTAAACTATAGTTTACATAAATAAAGATCTCTTACTTACTTAAATTGTTCTTTACGGGATGACAAATTTTCAAACTAGCACAAATAGCCTTAAAGTTACACAAAATGTCTTTAAAATTACACAATTAGGTAGTGTTATGTATTTGCAAGTATGTGCATAATTAGCTCATGAACTACACAACCACACTCCAATTTGCACTATTAAGCTATAATCTTACACAAATATAGATGTAGGGGTCTCTGTGGTTTGCTTTTTAGCCTTTCCTAATTGAAAATTATACATGTTTCAAGTTTGTTCTAACTCTCTTCCCCTGAATTCTGCTCACATCTCTCTCTCTCTCTCTCTCTCTCTCTCTCTCTCTTAGTGATTAGTCTTTCACATACATTAGATTGGGAGGTCTTAAAGTTCAAATCTATTGTGAACAAGATTATAAATGATCTTGAAATATTTACCTTAATTAGACTGGTCACTTAGCTTGATGTTTACCCTCTTGGGTTCATGATGATTTACTTCACGGTATCCTCAATTAGTTTATGGGTAGGCCACCTTACTCACAAAGTTAAATCGGGAGTGTTTGATGCGCATGAGGAGCCAAACCAAGTGAAACATGTCGGCGTTCGTCTCTCTCTTTCTTTAGAGGTGTGGCCAAGCATTTAGCTGTGGATATAAAGATTGCTTTATTTCTTTATACAAAGCAAACTAATTAGCAGTGCCACGTTTGAATTTAGGGTCTTTCTCATATATATATATATATATATATATATATTAGTTTTTAAATTTCATGCAAAAAAGCACCCTTGATATAACCAAAGACTGTACTTATGTACTTCCTATTTTTATATCTTTAAAATAGATGACAAAGATGCAAAAAAATGCGCAAGTACCTTTAAGACAAGTGATATTGTCATAGTTTTGCAAAACTTCAGAACTTGTCATTGCTACAGAACATAATATTAAAGATATTTTTCACATTCATTGATGTGAGGGGTTATTTATATAAATATAATAATGTAAAGATATAAACTTGCAAAAAGCCCGGCAACTAAAACACTTTATTACAGGTTTGTGTTGGTCTTCGCCTGTTTGTACGGTACGGCTCCAGCAATCCTTTTTATTTTGTTTATGCAAATTGATTTTGTAAGTAATTTTGGTACAAATTCAAACGTGTAATAAATATATAAACAATACATTGAGTTATTGAAATGATAGAAAATTAAAATAAATATGTGACCATATAAATATCACACTATTTAATTGAGGTGATCAGACATGATCAAAATAATGATTATAAATTATCTAAATATTTTATTGATAATAATAATGTATAAAATAAAAATTTAAAAATAAAAATAATATTATTTAAAAATTAATTAAAAATCTCTATCTGTAATCGAAAGAGTCTTTATTATAACAGGATTTAAGGGATAACGTGTGCTGTAATAAAATGAAAAACTAGAAAATAAGTCAAAAATTGACAGAAAATTCTAATTAGTTTCTCCTATTATTTATGCGTACCATGTCCACGAACTCGTTGGATAACGGTGACGATAAAGATGTGGACCGGGTTATCGCATCAGACTAAAATGTAAACTTTTGCGTCAGCATGGAATAGTTGGGTAGGTGTGACATGACTAGAGTCCGGGTTCGGATAAACTTATCTTGTGTTGGTAACGTTCTTGGATTTATATGGAAGTTTATAGGTTTTCTATGGTTCAGATTTCTAGGTATATATGGCTGTCTTTACATTAAGTTCTGCAGATTTATGAAATATTTTTAAAAGGATGCAATATACATTTTAGCAGTGAAAGAAACCGTGGTAGAGACAAAATGTATGTCTTAGGGATGAAATATATCATTCAGGAAGAAAAAAGTAGCATGAGAATATATATATATATATATAATGTGTTTAAAAATATTATTGTATATAGATAATATATAATAAATATTTTATTTTTAAATATTTTGTGTTTCTATACTTCGTACTTCGGTTTTCAAAATATACGTCTTGTATGCGTTTCTTGTGAAATGGATACGATCGAGACTTTTTCTCCGTCTAGATGTGTCATGTAGTAGATATGCATAATTATCATGTTATGACCATCTCGTCGTTAATATGTGATTCAATGGACTACCCAAAAGAAAAAAAAAAGAATGATGTGCTAGCACATCATATAGGAGTTTGCCTTACAATATAAGCATTACGAGTATTTGCTCGGTAATATTTTTATTTATTTCGTTCAATGCAATTACTTTTGGTCTCAGAACTTGGCTATTTTGTCTTGAACTTAGGAATCTAAACTTTCATTAGAATATATAGGCTCTTTTATGGACTGAATTAAATATAAAAGATTATTAAAATGTCACTAAAAAGGACTCGCCTTCATGTATGTTTGAGGTTCCTGGCCAACATTAAATATACTAAAAGCTAATTGCAAAAGATGGCAATGACTAAAACTAAAAAGTCCTTTATCAAAACTCCGATAAAATGGACAAGTGGGCCTGATTGATATGGTCTCTGTCCTTCTGATGAATGGACCAATGGGCCTATTTAGACCCATCATGGCGAGGTCAAAGCGATTTTGGCTCTTCTAAAATGTCTATTTGGTTTATTGGGCCTCAGGCTATACGATGGTGGAGAACAAGACCCTTTCACAAACACAACCGAGAATACTATTTGCTTGGGAAAAGAAAATTACCCAAAAATCACCACATTTCTTATAAGTTTCTCATACATCATCAGAAATAGATCATATTTTGCATCATGACGATGGGGAGTTATATTTATTGAAGGAAGGCTCTTGTAGTACTTACCCCCAAAAAGGATTTTGGGGTAAGTTAATTTGGATTGACTAGAGTCAATCTAGACATGTTACATTCACGTGAATACGATATAGTAGTGATGACGAGTGGTAGGACATAACAGTAAATGATGATGGCTAACGATAATTGATTGACAGTGGATGATCGACAACGTCGATCATGGGCAGCTGCGGTTGATTGTAGCGACCAGTGACTAGTAGAGATAACAAAGGACAATTAACGACGATTAGAGATGGGTCATATTACATCCACGTAGACACGATATGGTCTTATCTATAAAGGAAAAGAACTTGTCTTTCCTAAAGGAAAGTAAAAAGGAAAAGGATTAGTGGAAAAGAACATTAAATAAAGGGTTAGGTAATGAGAAACAAAGGGATGCAATGTTTCCTTTAACCAATAAACAGAGGCATGCGGGCTCACTTGACATTATTTTTGGTTAATTTTCTCCATCATTTATCATGAAGATCTTCGCATGACATGTGAGAGGGATTAATAAATCCCACAAGTGTAAAGCACTTGGAGATTTAATCTATTTAACTTTTGCGGATATAGTAATCTTAGTGGAAACCAAAATTAAATCCAGACAGACCCAGTCTATAAAGATATGGTAATCTGGGTTCTCTGGAATCCTACAAGTGTTAAGCTTCAACTGTTCGACTGCCACTGTCTTGACAAGAAGAGAGGTACTACTTTCCATTTAAGTGCTATCTATGCCTTTAATTCTGCTCAATTACTCAAATCCCTATGGCAAAACATAATCTCCTTGTCCACCATGTCTACCACTTCTCCTTGGATTGTTTTGAGTGACTTCAATACTGTGAGAGGTATCCTCATGAGAAGCTTGGGGGCCTAATTGTTCCCAATCATCTGCTGGATGAATTTAACTCTTGGATCCTATCATCTGATCCTATGGACCTCAAGTTCATTGGCGATTCTCTTTCTTGCTCCAATCGTGCCTTATCTGATGAGATCAAACATGTTGTATTCAACTGTCCTTTGCACAAAAGTTCGGCCCCAGATGGCTTTACTACTGTAGAGTTCTTTACTACTACTTGGTCTATTGTTGGAGAAGATTTTATTAAAGCTGTGCAGCACTTCTTTTCTACTGGCCATCTGCTGCGCCAAATTAACTGCACTTTCATCTCTTTGATCACTAAATATGAGGGTGCGAATAGTCAGGACCAATATAGGCCACTCTCTCTTTGTAACTTCTTTTATAAGGTCATCTCCAAGATCATGGTTGACAGACTCCAGAAGGTCATGCCCAAACTTATCAATAATAATCAATCAGCCTTCATTAAAGGTAGAAGCTTTCATCATAATATTTTGCTTGCTAATGATTTGATTAGAGACCTTCACTCTCATAAAGGGAACAAAATCTGCTTTAAAACTAATCTCAATAAATTTTGTTTAATACCTACTAGGTAGAATGGGTTTTCCAATTTGCTGTATTAATTGGATTAGGGAATGCCCAGAAACCCCAAAGTTTTCAATTCTTTTTAATAGCACACTGTGGAGGCGGTTCCCTACTCGGAAGTGGGCCTGACGGGCCTCCACTGAGAATGAGAGAGAGGGAAAGAACTATCGCCGGTGCGGACAGAGGCCTGCAAAACCCAGAACACGTCAGGGGGGCCCGGTTAAAGAACTGGGAGAACCCTCCGATGCCTAAGTGAGGACCAACTGTGAGAGAGGTGGAAATGGAAGGTTCTGTAGGTTCGCGCGTGGGCGAGCGTATGTGAGAGATGTCCCGTACCTTTGCATGAAGGTTACCTATTCTTTTATAGGCGAGGGACACGAAGGGTCCTGACACGTCCTTCTTTAATAATGATTGAAGAGGCGCGTCGGTTGAGATTCCCGGAGTGAAGGTTGTCCGTTGAGACGCATGTTGGGATTCTACACCTTTAATGCCCTAGCTCGTAGGGTGGTGTGTTGAGCCATTGTATTGATTGCCGTGGTAGGCGAAGAGCCGTCTAGAGCCACGAGCCATGGAGGTGCCGCGCAGAGGTCATCAGGCCTACTCGGTGCTCGGCGAGGTTGCCCGGTGTTCGGCGCGGCTGTTCTCTGCCCGGTCACTGGGTGTAGCTTGTTCGGTGCTCGACACGGTTGTGCAGTGTCTGGCGCTCGGGCACCCTGGCCGCAGAGGATTCGAACAAGATCTGCCTGGTCTGCTCGGTTGAGCGCGTCTTGCTCGAGCAGGCTGTGCGGTGTCCAGAGACTACCTTCGGAACCCTTAGGCGTTTGATGGCTGAAGCGTGTTCGGAATCCTGTGGCTGAATCCGAAGACACGTGGCTTGATGGCCATAGCCTTTCTGCCTTGCTGGGTCATGATGGGTCTATGGGCCTAGGAGACTAGAAATAGTCTCCACACACACTAATGGGGTTTTTTGGGAGTTCTAATAATATTCATCAAGGTGATCCCTCATCCCCATGCCTTTTCACTATTGTCATGGAGGAACTGACTTGTTTATTGGATGATGTTGTTGCCAATAAGGAGATTAAGGTACCTAGTAAGGGTAACATAGTAATTTCTCACATCATATTTTCTGATGATCTTATCATCTTTCTTCAGAATGACATTCAAACAATTCAAAACATCTCAAAACTTCTGAAAGATTTTAGGGATGCTTCTAGACTAATTATCAATTGTGAAAAGAGCAAGGCTTATATTGGGGTGGAATAGGTAATAAAGACAATATCATCAAAACCTTGGATGTCGCTGAGGGGTCTCTCCCAGTCCCCTACCTTGGCTTTCCCCTGTTTTCAAGTACCATCAAGAAAAACCATTGTCAACGTATCATTGATAAGATCAAGAAGAAACTTAACTCTTGGAGAACTAGGCTGCTTTCTAAGGCTGGGAGACTTGAGTTGATCAGAGGTATCTTTTCTACCTATTCTATTTATTGGTCTAGTGCTTTCTTACTTCCTGCAAGGTTGATTAGTGAAGTTGAGAAAATTCTTTGTGATTTCTTCTAGGATGGAGCTAATGGGAATCAGACTATTCATATGACAACTTGGGATCTCATTTGCAGGCCTAAGGATGAAGGCGGACTGGGTCTGAGAAGATTGAATGAGAGGAATAAGGTTTGTTTGGCTAAGCAGTTGTGGAACATTCTTAAGGATAGCTCTAGCCTTTGGATTAATTGGGTCAAAGCAAAATATCTTTCAAAAGTCAACATTTGGCAGGCTCAAGTTAAAACATATCATTCCGATGCTTGGAAGGGCATTCTTCAGCCTTGGAGTTGGATTAAAGATCACTTGACTTATTCTTTGTCTAATGGCTATAATACTAATATGTGGTATGATCCATGGGATAATGGGAAGACCGGAAGAGTATTTATAATATGGTTGGGGATAGAATTAGAATTGATCTTGATGCTCCAAAAGATTTGCAGGTTAATAGGGTGTTTGGTTACACTTTTTTTTAAAAACTCTTTCTGACTAAAAAAATATACTATGTCAATTTTGACTGAAATTTTAAAATTAAGGAAAACTACTACTATCTGTTTGGCAGAACTGACATAATTTTTAAAATTTGTATAGACCTGTTTGATAGACTCTTTTTTCACTTTATTATTATTTTATAATAAAAGTGACAAGCATATTTCTGATACAGACTATACAACTTCACCACCACCGGCTACGGCGTCGACCTCTCCATCGACCCAGCCTTTTTGTTGCAGCTCCAGGCACTGTGCCCTGCCAATGGTGACGGCACCAGACGGGTGGCCCTGGACAATGGCAGTGTGGGCAGGTGCGACGTCTCCTTCTTCACCAACCTGAGAAACAACTGCGGGGTGCTGGAGTCAGACCAGAAGCTGTGCACGGATGCCTCCACCAGGGTCTTCGTGCAGCGCTTCTCCGGGCCCATCAAGGGGCTACTGGGGGCTGAGGTTTGACGTGGAGTTCGCCAGGGCGATGGTGAAGATGGGCAACATCAGGGTGAAGACAGGCACAGATGGGGGCAGGGGGCTCTGCTGGCGCATGGGGGAGATGGGGGGCGCCACTGGCGCAGGGGGGAGATGGGGGGCGCCGCTGGCGAAGGGGGGGGGGTGTGCTGGCTTGGGGAGGGGAGGGGGAGGAGGGGCTGCGTAGGAGAGGAGGGGGCTGTGCAGGTGGGGGGGGGGGGGGGGGGGACGATGGAGGGGGAGGAGGGGTGCAGGGGAGGAGGGGCTGCGCAGGGAGAGGAGGGGGGGGGGGGGGGGCAGAGCTTGGGCTGGGGGTGGGTGTAGATACAGATCTCATCCTTTTTTAAGGGATGAAGAACAGTACACAAAGAGGGTGGGAATAAATAGTGGTGTGGGTATATGTGTGTGATATGGGTGGAAAAGACGATAAAAGAAAAAGAAAAAGAAAAGATCGTGATTGTCAGACACGTGAGGGTGCCGAATGGAGATGCACGGCGAGGGGTGCGGGATGGAAGAAGTGATCGCGATGTGTACCTTTTTTGGAGGGGAGATTGCGCGGAGATGATGTGGGTCCTCTCTTCCTCTACGAACACGGCCGCCGTGGTAGAGGGCGTTTCCTCGTTTGATTACTCTGAAAAAGGAAAAGACAAATAAGAGGCAAGGGGATTAGCCACGTGTGTGTAGTATCAATCCAAAATAAATAAAATAAAAGAAATAAACGGCAAGGGGAACGACGACGTACCGTGTGGTGGATTTAAACCCCTAAATAGGTGTGGTGTGTGTGTGTATGCATGCATGTGTGTATGAAAGAAGTAAAAGGGGCGCGCGGTGCCCAGAGGAGAAGAAAATATAAAGAGCCACGTGGGGCCCGGAGGAAGTGGAAATGCAAATAGAAAAGGAGGGGGGTGCTTCCCCGAGTGGTGTGTGTCGTGGCGGCGATGCCGATTGGACGAACGGAGGAAGACGAGGACGAAGCTCCCGCTTGCTCCGACGTGCGTGAGGAAGACGAATGGCTCCGAACACCGGTGGAGGAGTTGGGTCGCCGATCTGACAGGGCTCCGCCGTGGGGAAGTCGCGGGGAGAATCCGGCAGGGCTCCGCCGGGGTAGAGAGGGTTGGATGAAATGGCTACCGGCGGGAGTCTATTTATAGGCACTGGATTCTTGAATCGTGTCCACACAGGAAGTCGCATTATGAATTGAATCGCGTCCGGGCGGCAGGCCGCGATTAAGAAAGTCAAACCGATGTGATGGGCGCATGATGGCCGTAGCCTGAGCTACGCTTCTGAATCGCATCTGGGAAGGCTGCCGCGCTTAAATCGCGTCTACCTGGCCCGCCGCAATTCAGACTTGCATGGTTTCGAGGCAATCAGCTCATGAATGCTCGGATTTGACCTTCTGAATCGCGTCCACTGACACGGACGCGATTACATGATTTTCTCATGAATGCACGACGTGGCAACCGTAGGTGCGACGACTTCACGGGCGTAGCCTTTTTTACTTTGAATCGCGTCCGGGCGGCAGGACGCAATTCTATTAAAACATGTGCTCATAAACGCGTCCGTAGAAGCCGTCGCAACAAGGATCCTGAATCGCGTCCACATCTCCGGACGCCTTTTGAATGCGGTAGAAAAGCGGCCACTGAAGCAGACGCGAATCAATGAAGTTGCCCATGGGCCATTTGAACCAAATTTAGCTTCCGGGGCGCTACCCCCGGAGAACCCCGTCGGGGTGCTGCCCCCGGACCCTCGCGACTGACCGCACAGGTCTATCCGCGACCGAACCACCTGGGGAAGCACCGAGAAAGAATGGGTGAGATCCAGAAATATTGGAAAAAACACTCTTGCGAGACAAAAAGAGGGCCATTGTGGCGTTATGGCGCAATATGAAATTACCTGCAGTGGAGTCAAATTCGCATGTCTACAGCGGGGTGGGGTGGGAGGGGTGACGCAAGGGGGAGGAGGGGGTGGCACAGGTCGAAGGTTCGCCGAAGAGCCACGAAGATGGAGGTGAACCTCCTGGAGGCGAAGACATTGCAGGTCGAAGGTTCACCCAACGATCTTGTGAAGACGAAGCCGTGCACGAAGACGAAGCCGTGCACGAAGCAGAATTCTCTCCTTTAGAAAAAAAAAAAAAAAGGTCGACACTTGGTTTTTTTTTGGAAGAGATATAGGCGCTGCGGGATTCTCTCCCCAAAAATAAAAAACAGTCTACTAAACATAGCCGCATACTTGCTTCTCTTCTTTTTTTTTTAATGAGAGAAAAAAGAGGTAAAAATTTATAACCAAACACCCTATAAGGATTTTATTTGTAATGGTCAATGGACTCTTCCAAATGCTACTACCACTGAGATGATTACCTGTGGCCTGTTATTGCTAACATCCAGTGGCGGACACAGGATCTTAATTCAGTAGGGTCCCTAATAGTGCACGCATAAGTTGTATTTTCAACTCAGTGGGGTCCTTCATGGTAAAAATTGATCTCCCTAATAGAGAATTTTCAAGTGAGACCCCACTCACTATGAGCTGGATTCGTCACTGCTAACATCTAGTTGCATGGAGTTGGCGAAGATACTATTGCCTGGAATCATGACAAAGGGCAATTTAATTAGTACCTATTCGATCTTGTTCGGGGTGTTTACCTCGTTCGTTGCGGAATCTCGTAGGATCGAGAAGAAGGCTACCAGAGTCTTCTTCAAAGTTTCCTCGCTCCAAACGCCTTCGGGATCCGGTGGTGATGTCACATATGAGAAGTCTTGCACAAGAGTGAGAGAGAGAGAGAGACAGAGAGTATTGCGCAAGGTGTTTTTCCCGAGAGAGAGACTTTTCTTCTCTCATGCGCATGGGAGAGTAGTTCCCGGAACCCAGCCACGCACAGATCTCTTGCATGAAATGTCCTAAAACGTATGGGACTCTAGGTGGTAATTACCGCACTTGTCGTTGCCATGCTCCAAGAGTTCCTAAGCAACCCTTGGTTCCCCATGTGGGCAACAACCGATGGCATGCCCATCGGTTAACATCTCCCACTTGCCCACAGAGGGCATAATAGAATGTCAGTTGCTCACTAAGAGCAAGTCATCTCTCTACACTTGCTTCTCAATGTTACATACGGCGAATGGAGTGAGTGACCTTACGAGAGTCAGCACAACAAATGAGTAGTGATCTATTACGTTATCACCAAAACTAACATATCACAATACTCTAAAGGAATCCCGTAGTACCCTAGATATCTTCAATATTCACCAGCTTTGACATCCTGGATCTCTTAAAAACTAGCGACGTCAAAACTCGAATATTTTGTACTCACGACTTTATCGCCACTAAGTCGACATAGTCCATCGATGTATGAGCTACAAAACATAGTGCAATATTTGGATGTCTTTCTTGAGTTCATATGTCAATTCAATTAGTCTTGACCGCTTCCTAGTCATGTCCAGCTGGACTGTATCAGCCATAGCCCTAAGGAGCATGCTAAAGTTGCGACATCAAGCTTCCTTTCATGACATAGATCAAGTCCTAAGGGTATAGATGGATCAACAAATTATGATCCAAGAGCTCACACAATGATGAAACAGAGATCTCATTCATCATTCTTTTCAACGGGTAGTTTACGCACATGTGGTATGGACACATACTATGGTGTTCTTCCATCATTATGGGAGTGTCACATACAACAGAATAAAAAGCATTGTACGATTCTTAGTCTAGCCACTCCCACTGCGGCTAACTCGAGACTCACGATGTCTTATCATAAAACTTGCAACCGGCTTAATGAAGGCTTCACAGATTTGATTTCTCATATCTGTGATTGATCCAGAGGGATCTCATCTTAATTCAGTTTAAGGCGACAATAAAAAGAAATATCTTGCTCATTTTCATTAGCGCCATAGATATAAATTATCTTGCTCTCTTCATAGCGCCATAGATATAAATTGTCTCATCTGCTCGCTTTCTTAGCGCCAAGGCAAATGACTCGTGTGAGAGGGTCCATTCAGAGCATAGTTGTTGCCCTGTGACAAGCCCAAAGGGGGGGTGAATGGTTTTTATAAATTCAATCTAGGAGATACCTGTAACAAAAACAATCCACAAATGATCTTCGAACTACATAGTTACTTGTTAGTTTAAATAATAATTACGCAATGAAGACAATCACACAACACAAGGATTATCCTGGTTCGGACTTCCTTTTCTTAGGAGTCCTATGTCCAGTCTCTGAGCAACAACTCAGGATTGGCACTAACTAGGGTACAGTCCCCTAAGGACGCTACAACACCCAGCTCAGCTGGTCTTCCTTCACACACGAAGGGAACAACACCCTGGATGCCACCAGGTCTTCCTTTACAAACCAAAGGGAGCAACACCCTGGATACCACCAGGTCTTCCTTCACACCGAAGGGAACAACACAGAGAAGAATGAAAAAGACTTTCACGCCCCTAGATCCAGCTTTGATAAGAGAGGATCTGAAGCAACTAGAACTGAGAGCGAAGAGATAAGAACTATTCACACTCTCAGAACTGAACATGCTCTCTCAAGATTTCACAAGAACTAGCGGAGAGCAAGAGAGCAAAAGAGCAAAAACGGAGTGAAGGATCTGGCTCTTGATTTTCTTCAGAAGAATTTGAAAAATAGTCTCTCCATCTTTTCTCCTATTCTTCTGTCTTGTATATATATCTTCAATTGAAATCTAGTCGTTGAAGAGATCGTTGTCTCTCTCTTGAGTAGCCGTTAGACTGAATGACATCTGGAGTCTTGGAAGCTTCCTGTCACAGTCTTTTGATCACTTGAGCACGCAAAGAGATGAGATCTTCACAGAGATCCGTTGGCTTCTATTTGTCTAACGTTGTACAATGAAGCTACATCAAAGGTCTGCACAGATGTCAAGCTCAAACAGCAGACAGATAGGCTGTCTCTGATATCAGTCAACGTCAGTAGCAATAGTCAAGAAAATAGTAATACCAACTGGCTTAAGTCTAAAGGACGTTATCAGAATAAGCACGATAAAGGAAGATATAGTCTGCATGCATGCAGAGATACGTTCAGATCTCATAAATGCAAAAGCGTCAGAGAGATGTCTACGTGGATTTTGACTGGTCAATGCTTTAGATGAATCAGATATCAAAATATGAAGTTGAAGACTATATGACTTATGAAATCGTTATGAGTTATAGCAAATCGTTCTATAACAGAGAAATAAGAAATCGTTATGAATTATGGCAAGTCATTTTGATTTTAAAGAAGTCGATATGAAACACTTAACAAATCGTTACACAAAGCAAGTCGTTATGAATCCTAAAGAAATCATTGTGAGTCATGAACACTTATCAAGTCGTTATGAAATCTAAAGAAATCGTTGCGGCTAGCAAGTCGTTACGAGTATCAAAGAAATCGTTACGAGAACTAAGAAGTCGTTGCGGCTATCAGGTCATTACGAGTATCAAAGAAATCGTTACGAGAACTAAGGAAGTCGTTGCGGCTATCAAGTCGTTATGAACTTCAAAGAAATCGTTGTGAAACTTATGAAGTCGTTACAACAAGCAAGTCATTGCGAGTTCTAAAGAAATCGTTATGATCATTTATGAAGTCGTTACAACAAATAAGTCGTTGCGAGTTCTAAAGAATCGTTATGATAACTTATGAAGTCGTTACAACAAATAAGTCGTTGCGAGTTCTAAAGAAATCGTTATGATCACTTATGAAGTCGTTACAAAAAATAAGTCGTTGCGAGTTCTAAAGAAATCGTTATGATAACTTATGAAGTCGTTACAACAAATAAGTCGTTGCGAGTTCTAAAGAAATCGTTATGATAACTTATGAAGTCGTTACAAAAATAAGTCGTTGTGACATCGACTTGATTGAAGCGACATGACTTTTCAGTCTTATAAGAGAATCGTTATGAACTTTAACAGAAATCGATATGGACTTAGAGAAATCTCATGTTGAAAAGATTAAAGCTTCAGAGTAGTAATGCATACCTTTATTGGCTTGTTTGACTTCGGTAATTTTTCCTGTACTTAAGACTTATTGAGATATTCAGCAGATATAATTGATAAATTCTTGTTTGGTTTTGTTAATCATCAAAATATGTATATATATACAATTAATTAAATTGCTTGGGGACAGACTGAACATCACTAGTGACACTTTTCTTGATGTGTAAAGTATTCCAACTATAGAGACATATAAGGAAGGAAAACATAATAAATTAATTGTCAATAAATAATTGTGCACAATCCCATATTTCTAATATGGGCTACAAAGCCTCCCTCGGTATTTGTTTACTTAGTGTGAAAGGATCTAGACTATGACTGGCCCTAGAGGGGGGGTGAATAGGGTTAAAACTTTGTCTAGAATGGACAACGGAAACTAATGCAGAAATGATAACGAATGCAAAACAAAGAGAACTGAGAGGGAAGAAGGAAGCAAGCACACGAAGACACGCAGATTTATCCTGGTTCGGTAAGACCCCCGTTGGTCTACCTACGTCCAGTCCTCACCAACAAGGTGAGATTTCCCTCACTAAGAGATGAACACAACCGCTGGTTGAAACGGTGCCCAGCTCACCAACAAACCGCTAGTTAGCCTGGTGTCTAGCTCACCAATACACAGCTAGTTGATGCGGTGCCTAGCTCACCCAACAATGGAAAAAAGAACGGAAAGAGATAATGATAAACAAGCAAACACAATGCCAAGCTCAAGAGGATGATCTTCAGATGTGATGAAGCTCCGATGAAGTGAAGATCTCCTCAAAAAGAAGCCTTCTACAAGGATGCAGCAGATGGAAGCTCTAGAAGGCAAGAAATGCTTGAAAGAGAAGCTCTAGATGAAACACTTGAAGGAGGCTCTCTTCCCAACGAAAATCCTTGCCTAGGGTTTCCCCCAGGTCCTTTTTATAGCCGTTCCAAAGATGTGGCCGTTTGAGGGAAGGTGGAAAGAAGTCTTGGTCAAAAAGGTGCTCAAAAAGCACTTTTCAGAAACTTCTGAAACCCGGGGTCGACTCCCACTTTAGCTGGGGTCGACTCCAGAAGAGTCAGGGTCGACTCCAGAACAAGCTGGGGGTCGACTCCCTTTGAAGAAAATAGCTTCTGATGAACTGAGGTCGACTCCCTTGAAGGGCTGGGGTCGACTCTGAAAAACTGACGAACACAGTCGGGGTCGACTCCAGTTGAAGGCCGGGGTCGACTCTGGTTAAGCAGCAGGACAGGCCATTTAAAGGGGGTCGACTCCCTTAGAGACTCGGGGTCGACTCCAAAAACTGAACACAGAGTTGGTCGACTCCTTGAAGCTTGGAGGTCGACTCCAGTTGACAGGAATTTTTTTGGGGCTTCTTTGAAGTCTTTTGCTTTAATGTGATGCCCTGTTTTCTGCACTTCTTCGCAAACATGTTAGCAAACAACATGAGTGTTTTGTGATCATCAAAATTCAAAGGAATCCAACAATCTCCCCCTTTTTGATGATGACAAAACACCTACACAAGAATAATCAATATGTCTAACCTATCAATGATACCAAAACACAATAAGGCATATAAGTCAAAAACACATCTTCACACAAAATCCTCAACACGTTAAGGCATGTAAATGAAACACTAAGGTATTTAAATTTCTCAAGAAAAGTCATGGTTTTCCATTCATATTGCAAAAGAGTTCATTCATCAACCAAAAGAGTTACACTTTTCAACTCCCAATCAACCACAAGGAGATAACTCCCCCTTACTATGAGCACCCATGAAAACTAACAACATCAAAAACACACAAGTTTGTTGAACCACTCCTATATTTTACCCTTTTATTTTGGTGATAATAAAATTTATGTTTAATTAATTATTATTAAAAATATTTAATATTATGTTTTTCTTAATAAATATAAATTTACATGATTAATTGAATATTAAATGTATTTATTAGCATGATTTTTCTAATAATAAATTAAATATCATGATTTTCTAATAAATATAATTTTATGACATTATTCTATAATGATTTGCACTAAACAGATAAATGGATTACATTCAATATATATATGGATTTCAGTTCAAAGTGCCACATCGATTTGGTCTCATAACGATTTGATAAGTAACTATAAGGATTCCTTATACTCACACAGACTCCTTTGTAATCATAAGGATTCCTTTGTACTCACACAGACTCCTTTGTAACTCATAAGGATTCCTTTGTACTCACACAGACTCCTTTGAAACTCATAAGGATTCCTTTGTAACTCACACAGACTCCTTTGTAACTCATAAGGATTCCTTTGTACTCACACAGACTCCTTTGAAACTCATAAGGATTCCTTTGTAACTCACACAGACTCCTTTGTACTCATAAGGATCACTCTCTTAAGGAATCGATCTCATAAGGATTCGCTCTCTTAAGGAATCGATCTCATAAGGATTCGCTCTCAAGGATTCGCTCTCTTAAGGAATCGATCTCATAAGGATTCGCTCTCTTAAGGAATCGATCTCATAAGGATTCCTTTGTAACTCTCACATGGATTCCTTTGTAACTCTCATAAGGATTCCTTTGTAACTCTCACATGGATTCCTTGTAACTCTCATAAGATTCCTTTGTAACTCTCATAAGGATTCCTTTGTAACTCTCATAAGGATTCTTTGTAACTCTCACATGGATTCCTTTGTAACTCTCATAAGGATTCATTTGTAACTCTCATAAGGATTTGCTCTCACATCGATTCCTTTGTAAAATATGGATTTCACTTAACATAGATTTATTTTATATTTCAAAATATTTTTGGCATCTAGTGAAAAAGTCAAATATTCTTGATTTGCGTAATCTTTATCTTTCTGACAGGAGATCTTTTTGCTTAACTTTCTAGATCTCTTCTCTCCTGCCAACAAAAGAGAGATTACTTACCACTTCTGGGTGGCAACAGGAAACATAGATGTATGAGCCTTTTTGACAGAAACACTCTTTTATCTAAACACTTTCTTCTATGCTTGCAGACCTCGTAGACCACAAATTATCAGAAGAAAGAGAAGATGAGCAACGGCTAGAACTCCAACGGATATTCAAATTGCTCATATAAAAGATGAAGCAAGGCTGAAGAAGAACAGAGAGCTTTTCCTGAAGATCTTTGAATGAGTGTACAACTAGTGAGGAACCTGAACTCCAAATACACTCAAAGAAAAAGAGAGAAAGAGCCTGAGCCCAAGAAGAAGTGTTCAAGCATCTGAAGCACTGAAGCATTCAAGCTCCTTCTCCTCTCTTCTCTCTCTCTCTCTGTGCATCTTGTAAATCGGGGGAGAGAGTCTTTTGCTGAGAGTTCTTGTAGTTGGTTTTATTTGTTCCAACTCTCAGCTTTGTTCTTTCTTTTCTAAGAAAGACTTTTTGTCCAGCTGTAGGACTGTATACAGTGTAGAACCTAGCTAGAGGTTTATGTCTAGCAGAACCGCACTGGGGTTTGTACCAGGAGGTTGGCTTCTTTACCTGTAAGAGAAGTGGGCTGCCTTCTTGCCCGGGAAAGAGAAGAAGACCAGCTGGGGTGCTGGGTGTTGTAGTGTCCTTAAGGGGGACTGTACCCTTGGTTAGTGAAATCCCAAGAGGTTGCTTGGGGACTGGACGTAGGACTTCCATGTGGAAGGGCCGAACCAAGATAAATTCTTGTGTCTTTTGTGTGATTGTTTATTTACTTCCGCACTACTCTCTTTATCACACTAAACTAACCAAACCTTCAAGTGTTGATTTCTGTGTTTAAGTTTATATTTCAGATTTCAGAAAAACCTATTCACCCCTCTAGGCTAGCTTGCTGCCATACGAAAGGCCAACAAAGTTCTCCCCCTTTTTGTCATCGTCAAAAAGGAGAGGAGGGAATGTAGCCCATATCAAAAAGAGAAATAAGAAGTGAAGAGCCAGGGAAATGGATCAAGGAACAGAGATAATGGAAGGAGTAAGAGAGGTCAAAGAGAAGGTGAAGGAGGAGGAGGCTGAGTGAGGGTGTCCCACATAATTTTGCCAGCTGCAGCTAGGTCCTTCAGATTGCTCTTGATTTCTTGATGATTTCCCAGCACTAAATCTTGACGCTTGGCAACAGTCTCCACAAACTTCTCAATCCGATCTTGCTGCATCTTGAACACAGAAATATCTGTGCGAAGGTCATCAACCTTGGATTCAAAAGAGCCAAATTGAGAGTCAATCTTATAATCCATGGCATCAAGACAAGTGTCCATTGAATCAAAACGGGCAAACACCGAAGTGCTAAAATCTGAAAATAACTGGGTCAACTGATCAACAGAAGCACTGGGCGGGAAGGACCGGAGTGGTGCCCGGAGTGGAGAGACAGAACTCATCACCAGCATCATCAGGGGGACCCTGTCCCTTCTGGGGAGTGCGGGAAACAGTTCGAACAAATACTCCATCCTGAATGGACATCTTCATACGCGCCAAAGTGCCACTATCAATCACATCAAAACCAGACAGGCTTTTGCTTTCTTCTCCAGAAAAACTGACCTTGAACTTCCTCAAAATTCTAGTAATGAGCATTCCATAAATGAGAGATCTTTTGGGCACACCAATAACATCCCGAATATAGTTTAAGGTGATGTTCGGGAGATCCACATGAGAGCCATCTAGAAGAGCTTGAATGAGCAGAATGTGATCATCCGTTACACCATCCATGCTTCCACTTCGAGGAACTAAAATGGAGCAAACCAATTTGTGAAGAAAACGATGAAGAGCCGGAAAGGAATTTGCATTAACTCGTTCAATATGCAGAGGATCTACATCGGCTTCTAAGATACGACGGTAAGCTTCAGGCCGATGATCTAACACAGACTTATAATGCACTTCTTGCAAAACCGGGATTTCCATAACTTCTGAAAGCAGAGATACTCTGAGGGGAATATGCACTCCCTTCACATAGGTGCTAATTTTCTTATCACTCACAACAAGATTGGCATAAAGAGGTTGACCAGATGAGGATACACCTTCTCATTCATTGAAACATATGGAACCCAGCCCAAAGCATCAAACAAGCCTTCAAGATCAAAACCGGCATTCTCAAAGAACTCAAAGTCTATTCTCTTGCCCATATGCACTTTTCTAGCCACAATGTCTGAGGAATAAAACTCAAAGGCATGAAGACTCCGAAAGAGATTACCATCATACTCATCGCCATGTGAGTCACTGGAGGGACGAGATCGCTTGGATGGAGTGGCAACTGCCTTGCCCTTATCGCTGCGCTTGGGAGGAGCCATCTTAATGGGAAACTGCAAGAGGGCAAGAGTGCAGCCGCAAGGAACAGAGAGAGAGAGACAGCGGCTTGAAGGAAGAAACAGAGGATGGAGAAATGAGAGAGGAGAAGAGGAGAAGGAAACAAGGGAGGAAGAGGTTGGGGTCGGCCCCAAACCAGACAAAGATCCCTCCTTGGCGGGAAAGAGAGAAGAGGAAGAGGAGAAATCGGCGGCGGCGGCTGCTGGGAGATGGAAAGACCAAAGGGGGGAAAGGCTCCCCTTTTAAAGGAAGCCCAGGGCTTCGGGGGTCGACTCCAGAAAGTGGAGGTCACACCCGACTGCATGGGAGTCGACCTCCAAAAAGGTAGAGTCGACCCCGCCACACAGTAGAGATTTTTTTTTTTTTTGAATTATTGAATACGTCCAAAGGAAGGTTTATCAAATGAAGTTTTGGACTATTCAAGGAGTATGAAAGGGAGCCAAGGACTCTTGCCATATCACTCTTTGAGTTGGGCAAATTTCTGTAGCATTTATATAGAAATAGAACACATACCCAATTCACGACGCAAGGATGTAAACCGGTCTTCACACAACGGTTTAGTGAAAATGTCTGCTAATTGGTGTGTGGTGTCAACAAAATTCAATTCAATATCACCCCTAGAAACATGATCTCTAATGAAATGATGACGTACTTCAATGTGCTTAGTGCGAGAATGTTGAACCGGATTTTTCGATAAATTTATGGCACTTGTATTATCGCAAAGCAACGGAATTTTAGACAAGCATATCCCATAGTCTTCTACTTGGTGTTTAATCCACAATGCTTGTGTGCAACAACTCCCGACTGCTATATACTCGGCTTCGGCCGTCGAGAGAGCAACGAATTTTGCTTCTTGGAGGACCACGAAATGAGGCAACCTCCCAAGAAATGACATGTTCCGCTTGTGCTCTTCCGATCAACCTTACACCCAGCATAGTCCGCATCGGTGTAACCAACCAAGTTGAAAGAACATCCTTTGGGATACCACAAACCAAAATCAACCGATGAAGCAAGATATCGAAAGATTCGCTTAACGGCAATTAAGTGCAATTGTTTAGGCGAGCTTTGAAATCTCGCACACATACAAACACTAAATAATATGTCGGGCCTACTTGCAGTTAAATAAAGTAGAGATCCGATCATACCTCGATAAAGCTTAGAATCAACAGGCTTACCAAGCTCATCATTATCCAATTTTGTAGTTGTAGACATAGGCGTTGGAAGAGGCTTGGTGTTGTTGAATCCATATTTCTTTAGCAATTCCTTCGTGTACTTTGATTGACTTACAAAGATGCCATCATGACTTTGTTTGATCTGAAGTCCGAGAAAGAAGTTGAGCTCACCCATCATGCTCATCTCGAACTCCCCCTGCATCAACTCAGAAAAATCTTTGCACAACTTTTCTTTAGTGGAATCGAATACAATGTCATCCACATAAATCTGAACAAGCAAAATATCTGAACCACACACTTTATAAATAGAGTTGAGTCAACAAAACCATGCTTAAAATCATGTTCAATAAGAAATTGACTCAATCTCTCATACCATGCACGCGGTGCTTGCTTAAGACCATATAGAGCTTTATGAAGACAAAAAACATGGTTTGGGAATTTTGGATCCTCAAACCCAGGAGGTTGCTCTACATAGACTTTCTCTTTAATGAAACCATTAAGAAACGCACTTTTAACATCCATTTGAAATAATTTAAAATTTCTGGAACATGCGAATGCTAATAGAATCCTAATGGCTTCAAGTCTAGCAACCGGTGCAAAGGTCTCATCATAATCTATCCCTTCTTCTTGAGAGTATCCTTGGGCAACTAAACGTGCTTTGTTCCGAGTTACCACACCGGATTCATCAAGTTTGTTTCGAAAAACCCACTTGGTTCCGATCACGGGATGGTCATTCGGACGAGGAGACAAAGTCCACACTTTGTTCCTCTCAAACTGGTTTAGTTCCTCAAGCATAGCAATAGACCAATGTTCATCAAGAAGGGCTTCATCAACATTCTTTGGTTCAAATTGAGAAATGAAAGCAATATAATCACATTGATATTGAGTTTTCCGAGTTCGCATACCGATGACGGATCACCTATCACATTACCGATTGGATGACTTGACATGATCTTCCACGCTCGAGGTAGTTCATCACTTGGTGAGGACACTCGCAGATCTTCAAGTGGAGGATCTTCCTTTTCTTTTTCGTCACCAACAAGTTGGGTAGGATCATCCATTGCTTCTTCACTAGGCTCCGTGATATCTAAGTCATGAATGATTAATTCTTGATCCTTCATGATTTCTGCATCATCATCTTCATCATCTCTTTTTCTAGCACTTTGGTTAGTCTCATCAAAGATTACATGAATAGATTCTTCAACAACCAATGTTTTCTTATTAAAAACACGAAAAGCTTTAGAGTGAGATGAGTAACCAACAAATATACCTTCATCGCTTCGAGGATCAAACTTACCTATATCCTCCTTGCCATTTACCAAGATGAAGCACTTGCACCCAAATGGCTTGAAATAAGAGATATTCGGTTTTCTGCCTTTGTAGAGTTCATATGGAGTCTTATGCAACAAAGGTCTAATCAAACAACGGTTAGTGATATAGCAAGCGGTATTAATAGCTTCAGCCCAAAATATCTAGGTAAAACAGATTCACAAAGCATAGTTCGGGCCATATCATTAAAGTCCGATTTTCCTTTCAGCCACACCATTTTGCTGAGGAGTTCTCGGAGCAGAAAAATTATGACTGAACCCATTATCATCACAAAATGAATTGAATAGCAGATTTTCAAATTCCTTACCATGATCACTACGGATAGCATTAATCACATAACCCTTATCATTTTGAACCTTTTTACAGAACTTTATGAATTCAGTTAATGCATCACTTTTATGAGCTAAGTACAAAACCCATGTAAACCGAGAGAAATCATCGACTATTACAAAACCATAGCGCTTACCTCCTAAACTAGCAGTTCTTGTCGGGCCAAACAAATCCAAATGCAATAGTTGCAAAGGCCGAGAGGTAGAAACTATGTTCTTGGGTTTAAATGAAGTTCTAGTTTGTTTACCCTTGGCACAAGCATCACAAACTCCATTTGAATCAAAATTCATTTTAGGCAAACCAACCACAAGCTCACGTCTAGATAATTTGGAAATGATTCCAAAGCTAGCATGGCCCAATCTTCGGTGCCACATCCATGGGTTGGAGTTATTTGCTACAAAGCAAATCTCCTTCTCATTCAAATCATCCAAATTAACGGTATAAACATTTCCATTTCGATTACCGACAAACTTGATTTCATTTGAAACATTATCGGTTAACATGCAATGAGATGCATCAAAGATTACTTTATAACCTTTATCACACAATTGACTAATACTAAGCAAGTTATGTTTTAATCCATCTACAAATAACACATGCTCAATGCTAGTAGAGGGAGTTTTACCAATGTTACCAATACCTATTACCTTTCCTTTGCTATTATCTCCAAACGTCACATTTCCACCGCTTTTCTTTTCAAGACTGGAAAATTGAGATTTATCTCCCGTCATGTGCCGAGAGCAACCACTATCCAAGTACCACTCTTTATTCATCGAACCACACTGTGGCCCTGCAAAACAAAGAGATTTACACTTGATTTTTTGGTACCCAAACTTGCTTGGGTCCATCCAAGTTAGTCCAACTTTTGGTTGTTTCCTTTGGCACCCACATTGTTTTGATCTTGTGGATGTTCTTTCGGAACCAACAACTCTGAATTTTATGCCCCTTCTTACCACAATAGTTGCATGTAGCAAATGGAGTACTAGATAACTTAGCCCCAACAAAAGAAGTTGTAGTCTTATGCTTTGATTTTTGAGGGATAAAACCAATTCCTTCTTTTCTAAACACGCCTTTTGCGCTACCAAGAATCGCATCTAAGTTATCACGACCACGCACAAAAGTAGACAAGGCATTCTTTAATCTATCTACTTCTTTTTGAAGGTTAGAACAATTATCTTTTAGGCTAGGAATTTGTTCTTCTAATGTTTCAACCTTTTTCTTAAGCAATGTATTCTCATTTACTATATCAACATTTTCACATTCATGTAAACGAGATGCACTTAATTCATGAGTCATTAAATCAATACTTTTCTTTAAGCATCTATTCTCAAGTTTGCATTCAATAAATTTTTCATATAACTCATTAAACGCTTCATGAAGTTCTTCTAATGTAAAAGTTTCAGAATTTACCTCCTCATGGTGGATCTGGCCATGAGACAAAGGTTGGCGATTTCCTCTTCACTTTCTTCTCCCGTGGAGGTGTCTTCATCACTCCAAGCAGCAAGAGCCTTCTTTTTTGATGTCTTGCCGTCTCCCTTAGTGTATGCCTTCTTCTTCTTGAGTTCGGGACATTCAGGCCGGATATGTCCCGGCTTTCTGCACTCAAAGCAAGTGACTTCCTCGCTCTTGGAAGTTTCCCCTTTAGCATGATTCTTCTTCTGAAATCTTCTGTTTCTTGGTTGGAAGTTGGATCGACGTTTGTTCAGAAACTTCTTGAATTGCCTCGTCATTAAGGCAATCTCTTCATCATCGATCTCTTCATTGCTATCCTCACTGACACACTCATTTACACGTTAGTAGCTTTGAGGGCAAGACTCTTTTTCTTCTTAGAGTCATCTATGTCCCTCGATATATTGATCTCATAGGTCATTAAGGATCCTATGAGAGCATCCAAAGAAATTTGTGAGAGGTCTTTTGCCTCTTCAATTGCCGTCACCTTGGGATTCCAAGACATAGGCAAAGATCTTAAAATTTTCCTATTGAGTTCAGGGATAGAGTATTCTTTACCAGGGCTTTGAGCCCATTCGTGATGTCCGTGAACCGCTTGAACATCTCTGTTATGGTCTCTTTCTCTTCCATCTTGAACAACTCATACTTGTGAACAAGAAGATTTATCTTCGTTTCTTTGACTTGAGAAGTTCCTTCATATGTCACTTGAAGCTTTTCCCAAATCTCTTTTGCACTGCTGCACATAGAAACACGATTGAATTCATTAGCATCTAAAGCACAATAGAGCATTAATTGCCTTAGCATTCATAGACAACTTTTTAAAGATTTCAGGAGTCCAATCTTTTTCAGGTTCCTTGGGAACATAAGGACCTTTTTCCACAATGTTCCATAGCTCATAATCCATAGCTTTCAGAAAGATAGTCATCCTTGCTTTCCAATAGCTATAGTTATTGCCATTAACAGAGGTGGCCTATTCGTAGAGTTGCCTTCAGTGAAAGCACTCTGCTCTCCAAATCCAGCCATAGTCAATCCACACTAGAGGTTGTGAAACCCTTTAAACTAGTGACCTTGCTCTGATACCAAATGAAAGGATCTAGACTATGACTAGCCCTAGAGGGGGGTGAATAGGGCTTTAAAACTTTGTCTAGAATGGACAACGGAAACTAATGCAGAAATGATAACGAATGCAAAACAAAGAGAACTGAGAGGGAAGAAGGAAGCAAGCACACGAAGACACGCAGATTTATCCTGGTTCGGTAAGACCCCCGTTGGTCTACCTACGTCCAGTCCTCACCAACACGGTGAGATTTCCCTCACTAAGAGATGAACACAACCGCTGGTTGAAACGGTGCCCAGCTCACCAACAAACCGCTAGTTAGCCCCGTGTCTAGCTCACCAATACACAGCTAGTTGATGCGGTGCCTAGCTCACCCAACAATGGAAAAGAACGGAAAGAGATAATGATAAACAAGCAAACACAATGCCAAGCTCAAGAGGATGATCTTCAGATGTTGATGAAGCTCCGATGAAGTGAAGATCTCCTCAAAAGAAGCCTCTACAAGGATGCAGCAGATGGAAGCTCTAGAAGGCAAGAAATGCTTGAAGAGAAGCTCTAGATGAAACACTTGAAGGAGGCTCTCTTCCAACGAAAATCCTTGCCTAGGGTTTCCCCCAGGTGTCCTTTTTATAGCCTTTCCAAAGGTAGCCGTTTGAGGGAAGGTGGAAAGAAGTCTTGGTCAAAAAGGTGCTCAAAAAGCACTTTTCAGAAACTTCTGAAACCCGGGGTCGACTCCCACTTTAGCTGGGGTCGACTCCAGAAGAGTCAGGGTCGACTCCAGAACAAACTGGGGGTCGACTCCTTTGAAGAAAATAGCTTTTGATGAACTGAGGTCGACTCCCTTGAGGGCTGGGGTCGACTCTAAAAAACTGAACACAGTCGGGGTCGACTCTAGTTGAAGGCCGGGGTCGACTCTGGTTAAGCAGCAGGACAGCCATTTAAAGGGGTCGACTCCTTAGAGACTCGGGGTCGACTCCAAAAACTGAACACAGAGGGGGTCGACTCCTTTGAAGCTTGGAGGTCGACTCCAGTTGACAGGAAATTTTTTTGGGGCTTCTTTGAAGTCTTTTGCTTTAATGTGATGCCCTGTTTTCTGCACTTTCTTCGCAAACATGTTAGCAAACAACATGAGTTGTTTGTGATCATCAAAATTCAAAGGATCCAACATAGTGGATCGGCCAACATATGACCTATGAATGTGTCGGAGACCACAACTCCTTTGTAACTAATCCTGAATGTAGTGATAACAAATGGTCCATGTGTTTGGTTCGTCCATGTTATTTATGGTCCTTAGCATAGGCCAAGCCGATGTGCTATCAACATACAGCACCACCGCCTCCTTTGATAAATGTGTCATGACCAATCGTTGTAGGAAACTTGAGGCTCGGATACCAATGTTCGATCTTGATCGGGGTGTTTACCTCGTTCGTTGCGGATCTCGTAGGATCGAGAAAAGGCTGCAAGAGTCTCTTCGTAATTTTCCTCACTCCAAACGCCTTCAGATCCAGTGGTGATGTCCCATATGAGAAGTCTTGCATGAGAGAGAGAGAGAGAGAGAGAGAGAGAGAGAGAGAGAGAGAGAGAGTATTGCGCAAGGTGTTTTCCTTCCCGAGAGAGGACTTTTCTTCTCTCATGCGCATGAGAGTAGTAGTTCTCGGAACCCAGCCACGCACAGATCTCTTGCATGAAAAGTCCTAGAGCGCATGGGACTCTAGGTGGTAACCGCACTTGTGGTTGCCATTCTCCAAGGGTTGCCTAAGCAACCCTTGGTTGCCCCACGTGGGCAACAACCGATGGCATGCCCATCTGTCACGCCCCGATATTTAGTAGCGGAATAAATACCGGGGTGCGTGAACGATACAAATAGACGTATCACAATTGAATAGCGCAGAGTCACGATTAAACATAACAACACATTTGAGACTATAATATTGCCATAAAAGTACTCCTTATTTCATTCATTCAACTAATTAAAACCTTACATCAATCGAGCCAACCAAATGGCCCATTATTCCAATAAAAATGTTTCATTATTACATTGACTACTCAAATATCTATTCTAGACTATCAACTCCTCATATGGCAGGTGTTCATCACTCTTGCCTTGCCCCATCTGACTCCTCTGGTTCCTCATCACTACCTGAAAAGGACACGATGATAGGGGTGAGCGAACTAGCTCAGTAGGAGTTACATCTCATATTGTGCGGGCACTAATATACATGATTAACATTTTAAATAGGCAATATACACATGAACATGATGACAATGCATGCTTTTCTAACAAGTTGAATAGCGGAATAGAACGGATGTCATATCAAATCAAATATCGAGTTGCATATACTTGGATAGGTAATTCAAGAGTAGAATCATATCAAAAGGAATTGGCCATATTCATACAGATATCATGTATTCACATGAACAGACGTATCATATCAAATCTTATCATATCATATCAAATGAAGGCACATTCACACAAATCTTGCGTATTCTTTGTGCTATGCCAAGCACCAGAAGTCTATACTCCATGGTTTAATAGTACGTTGGGGCGCTCCTCCCCAGACCAACTGGGCCCCTTTTGCACAGGCATTAGTCAAATGGACCGAAGTCCTAATTGTGCCGAACAAACATACTCATATTATGGCCACAGAATTTCAATAATAAGCTCAATGTAATAAGAACATGATCATCATAGAGTCAAGGTGTGACAATAGCTCAAGAGAACAAATGGGTAGTATATGACGTATCTATGTTTCATAATTCGTTAATGTCTTGACATGAGGATGACTAATGACAGATCGTACACGGAACAAGTGCTTTCTATCTCCAGGTACTTCATGGTACAACCAGCTCGGTCTCTATGAGGGAATCCATAGAGTACGGAGACTTACAGAGGTCTTAAAGAAAGATCGCTAGTCTGCCAATACGGAATGACCGGCAGAGAGCTCCCAATTCCCCAAGAAAGGTGTGCCTAATCGTGCAAAGGTGTAAGTGATGAGTCACAAATCGTTCCTAACATGTATGCATTGACAAATAATTAATTGAAACATCGGAAAGCATATAACTATCGAAACTCATAGCAAATCATGATAGAAACTTAACTAACAATCCATACTAACATGTATTCATCCCCACATTCATATCATATTCTTATCATATCAAATTGACAATAAGTAAGATCACAAGATAATTAATCAAATGACATAAGGTCAATCACAATTACACATTATAATCATATTCATATCATACCATTTTTCAATGGGTTGATTGCTTTTAGGTCCATGCATACTATATAACACCAGCACATGTTGAGAAAATAACAAGCTAACTGACTGGCCAAAAGTACAGTCTCGGGTCGGTCTGTGATCACGTCCTACACAGTGGATGTTTTCCAAACACAGTGTACAGGTAAACAGGCTAACCGCGCAAGAAACGGAATCGCTCGGCCTACATGGCCGCATTTTTAATGAATCACGTCGGGTCATCCCGACGCTAAATATCATTAATAAATGCTGGGCGGGAACCCATCTGAATCGCGTCGGGGGATCCCGCCGCGGTCAGACCGGGCACAGACTCCCACGTGGCGCGAAGTCTCACGCGGCCGTTGACCGGATCAGCGTGAGAATCACATCGTACATCATGGACGCCTTTTACTGAATCGCATCGGACCAGGCCGACGCGATACCAGGCGCTGGAATCGCGTCGCCTAGACCGGACGCGATTCCTAGCTTAACCCGAAAACACAGGAAAACCAACCGATCCTCTTACCATGCTTATATCTCTCTATCTTATGATATTTAGACAAAACGTTCAACATGAAAGATGACCAGGACAATAGGTAGAAGAACTTTGATGTTGGGGGTTTGATCTAATTCAGTCTTGAATCTTGTGCAAAATATGAAGAACATAAAAACCCTAACTATGCGTGACTTAGGGAAAACGACTAGAGCTCGCCATATACTCCATGAAAAATAGGCAAATCAAGTGCTTATGAACCTAGACTCGATGCTCTACAAGATGGTATGTGTTCATAATCTTGGCCCGAGAATACCTACCTTTGAATGCTAAGAATTCCTTGCAGGTTCTGGGTCGATGCAGTGGCTTGGGAAAGATGCTCTTCACGAATCCAAGCCCTAGGGTCGTCCTCCTTGCTCCTGGGCGTTCTTCCCACATCCAGCAACGAAGGGAGCATGCTAAAGTCAGCCATAGAGGGTCTTAAGGTGGTTTTATAATGCTAGGTTTTCTTAATTACGAGTTTGGGGTTTCTAAATCTTGTGGTAGGAATCCTACCATGACTAGAACTACCATAAAAGCTATTTCCATCCTAAAGCAACACCAATTAGCAAGTAGTAGAGAACAAATTCGTGCTCTCATGTTGGGCTTAGGTTTGGGTCATGATTAATGACCCAATTAACTCAGGTTTAAGCTTAAATGACCCATTTTACTAATAGGTATTGGGTTAATACGAATTTTAAGTATTATTTTCTTTTTATTTGACCACCTATTGGCCCAATAAACATGATTTGACCTCAAACATATATTTTACTTTAGTTCATTGTATTAAATAATCAGTTTCCGACTTTGTTTCCTAATTAGGATAATTAGTCACAATGTGACACTCATTTGGCCAATCGAATTTTTCGTTGCACGAATTTCCTTGTGGAACTCTTAGGAATAATGTTTGGGGTTGATTTATAATTTTTACGAAATTTTTCGATATATTTCCCCACGTACAATAATGGTACGTAAGTTCTATCATTTCGATAAATACGGAAATTATTTATTTTGATTTATTTCTAATTTTTAAATCTCTAAATTTTCAGAGTGTTACACCATCGATTAACAGTACCAAATTAATTTGGAATGCAATCAGAACAAAGCATAACAAGATTTCTAATCATGATTGGATTGGGGACAAACCTGCTCCTCAGAAATTATCCTTTAGCATGTGGCAAGTGTATCACCGAAAAAATCCCAACCATTGACAATCTTAAGAAAAAGAGGTTTCCATATGGCCAATATAGGTGCTCTCTTTGCTGTTACAACAAAGAGACTATGAATCATGTATTCCTCGTGTTTGGTATTGAGATAGATTGAAAATAGAGTGAAGATATCTTCAAAATTTTGAGACTATTCTCAATTTATCTTCGATCTATTTTAATACCAAACAACTCCGATGTCCTTAATTACCCTGGTGTTTGGGAGCAATTTTTTTAAAAAAATTATTTCTACCTAAAAAATGAGGTTGAGTTCTCTTTTAACTTTAAATTTAAAATTATGAAAATATGATGTTATCTGTTTAGTAAAAATATCAAAATTTTAAAAATTATATTGATGTGTTTGGGACGGGAGTGGGAGCTGCCGGGGCTGGGAGGGGAGGAGGGCGCAGGGCAGGTGGGGGGCCGTCGGAGGGGGAGGGGGGGGATCCGGGCGGGGGAGGGTGCAGGGCGGGGGAGGGGGAGGGGAGGCGCAGGAGGGGGGGGGGAGCAGGGCGGGGGAGGGGGGGGGCGCATGGCGGGTGCAGGGCGGTGTCGGAGGGGGGGGGGCGCAGGGCGGGTGCAGGGGGCGTCGGAGGGGGGGGGGAGCGGGCGAGGAAGGGTGCAGGGCGGGGGAGGGGGGGGGGGGGGGGGGGCGCCAGAGGAGGGGAGGGTGCAGGCGGGGGTGGGGGCTCCGACGGAGGGAGGGGGAGCCGCGGGGGGGGGGGGGGGGGGGGAGGGTGCAGGGCGGGGGTGGGGGGGGGGGTTGGGGGTCATAGAGGGGAGAGGGGGCCAAGTTTGAGAGAGGAAGGAGAGAGTAGTGTGTAATAAAAAAAAATGGTTAGTACTTGTTTTTAGTTTGAGAGAGATTTACATAGGATAAAAATTCTTCTCTAAAAAAAAATTATTTACCAAACGTGTCTGTATATCTATCCTGTTTCTTTTTAAATTTAAAAAAAAAATAATAAAAACCGTAACCAAACACACTAAAAAACAAATTCTTCTTCGTTTTAATCTTGTAAGGGTTAGGGACACTAGCAATTCACTCAATCATGAGCTTCAAAACCTAAATAAAAATTTCCGCCACAAATGGAATAATCAGTCAAGTTGCTAAACTTGCTCTTCATTGTACAATCCTGTGGGTGTGGAAAGAGAGATGCTGTAGAGTTTTTGAGGGCTAGCAAATGGCCAAGGGTAGAATTCTTACTCATGTTCTTAAAGTTTTTGGATTTTTATCGGTCCATACTATCATGCCGATCTTAAATCGGATCCGTTTAATAAATAGCTCGATCCATATTTTTTTAAGATGTGGGCTGGGTTTGTTCCGTATAAGTAGGGTTTTTTGTGGGATTGGGAGGGAAATCCCCATTTTCGAAAAGGCCAAAACCCATTCGGCCAACCCCCATTCCCCCTACAGTACAGCAGCGCAGCTCCACCTCGTCCCAGCCGATCCGACGTCGCCGCCGCCTCCGCCTCCACCGCTTCCTCCTCCGCCTCTCGGAGGCACCACCGCCGGCCGTCGCAGCTTCCGGCGTTCCGCCTTCGCCGCAGTCGCCTACACCGCAGCCGTCGGCCCGCCTCCACCGCATCTGCCGGGCCGCGTCCTCCGCCTCCAGCCGTCCATCGTAGCTTCCTCCTCTGCCTCTCGGAGGTACCACCGCCGGCAGTCATCACACACACACACACACTCTCTCTCTCTCCTCTCTCTCTCTCTCTCTCCGCGGGTTTCTTCACGTCGGCAGTCATCATGTTTATCTGCTTTGATTTGGGGGCTTCTTGGTTCATTTTCTACAGATCTGGGGTTGCTCTGGTTCATTCACAGTCTCAGATCTGTGAATTTTTTTTTGGTGATTTGCGTGTCTTTGTTTGGGTGGGATGGGGGTTTGAGCTTCGTGATATAAATTTTGCTGTTGGAGGTGGCCTGTGCGTGTAGCCTGCATGTGTCTTTTTTGATGATGCTTTTCCCGTCAATTTCCCCTTTTTAGTTTATACGCTATAATTTTTCTTGTTGTTTTCGACGTTATTTGATGTCTAGGAATGGATTTTGATTCACAAACATTGTTGGAACCGCAGGAGAAGATACCTTTGGACGAGGAACCGGTGCTCCAGGGGTGCGAGGCAAGGGCGGTTCCCCAATTCCTTTGATCTCGGCCGGGCCTGCAGCCTCCGCGGCGACGTGGTAACCTCTATGACACTCATGTTCTTCCTCTCTATCTCAGCATCTTTCTCTACTGCTTGTTCCTGAGTTCTCTCTTGCACTGTTTCCAAATGTTGGCAAATGGCAATATCGGATAAATAATAGATCTTCAGCACTTATTTAAATAGTTTAATTTTTATGTAAAGGTTAAAAAAGTTTAATTTTGCTCGTGATATCTGTATAGCTAATTATCATGGAATGTGGATGTTGGCAGCATGGATGAAGAATTGTCCTTCGCACCTCTTTCTGTGGATAGTATGGTTGCCTCTTCAAACCAAAATATAGCCAGCCATGCAAATGAGAATATTCAGTGCGTTGAGGATGAAACCACTGTTGCCACTTCAGATGAAGATTTAGAAGTTGATAATGTAGATGTGAAACCACCATTGTCTAGAAAGAGAAAATTTGTTTCTTCGGTGTGGAATGATTTTGAAAATTTTATATCACTTGATGGCAAGGAAATTGCAACATGTCTTTATTGCAAAAGGGAATTTGATGGGGCTAGTTGCAAAAGCACCACTCATTTGAAAAATCATGCAAATATATGCCCACAAAAGGTGCATCAAGATATCAGGCAAAGTATGTTGACAACAACTCAAGTTGTAAATGAGGCCACTGTAAAGATTGCAAATTTCAAATTTGATTGGGAACGAAGTCGTCAAGATCTTGCAAAGTTAGTGATTAAGCATGAATTGCCACTTTCATTTGTTGAATACGAGTATTTCACCACCTTTTGTGCGAACCTTCAGCCTCAATTCAAGCCTTGTTCAAGAAGAATTATTAAAACTCAGATTTTGAAGATATATAAGGAAGAAAAAGATAAATTGTACAAGTTGTTGGATACGTTGGATTCTAGGATTGGTCTCACCACAGATTTATGGACTTCGGGACAGACTATGGGGTATGCTTGCTTAACGGCACATTTTATTGATGATGAATGGGAGTTGCACAAGAAAATTCTTGCATTTGAACATATTAAATGTCCACACACTGTTGAGGTTTTGTTTAAAGTTGTGAAAAGTCAAATATTGAATTGGAATGTGGATAAAAAACTGTGCTCAATAACTGTTGACAATGCTTCTAACAATAATGCAATGGTTAGAGAGTTGAAATCTTGGCTTTGTGAGAAGAATTTGTTGATATGCCATGGACATTTTTTTCATATTCAATGTAGTGATCATCTTTTAAACTTGATTGTGCAAGATGGTTTGATTGTCATTTCTAGATTCATTGAAAAAGTTCGAAAGAGTGTTGCATATGTTAGGAAGACTCCAAAAAAGAAGGAAACTTTTAAGACTGCATTGATTCACGAACATTTGACAACAACAAAAGGGCTGTGTTTGGATGTCCCTACTAGGTGGAAGTCCACCTATTTAATGCTTGAAACTGCCTTAGAGCTGAAGAGAGGATTTCTTCGTCTTCAAGATATAGATCATGATTATGTTGATTGTCCTTCTAATACTGAATGGGTGATAGCTACACATGTTTGTCAATGTTTGAAATTTTTTTATAATGCAACATTAAGTTTATCTGGGACTAAGCATGTGATGCCAATTTGTATTTTGGTGATGTTTGTATTGTGCACATGAAGTTGCGTGAGTGGTTGAATAGTGAATATGATTACATTCGCAGAATGGCCACCACAATGTTGGTGAAATTTATGAAATATTGGGAAGATTGCAGTCTAGTATTCACTGTGGCTTGTATTCTTGATCCTCGGTGGAAATTTGATTATGTGGTGTTCATATATCAAAAAATGTATGGTGATAGTGCTGAAATACATATAGAAAAAGTTCGTTGTTCCTTCATGAGATTTATGCTGAGTATTCAATGAACATGAGCACACCACCTTATGTCTCAAAGCAAAAGAGTGATGGTGCATGTAGTTCCAGTAAGCCAATAAGCAATGACATAAAGGATCGATTGGAAAGGAATTTTAAAAGGTTTCTAAGTGAGCGAACTACCATGGCAATTCAAAAATCTGAATTGGATGTGTACTTGAAGGAAACTCACTCACCTGATGAGAATGGATTCAATGTTTTGTTGTGGTGGAAAGGTTATGGCAAAAAATTTCCCATATTGTCAAAGATTGCTAGAGACATCTTTGCAATTCCTGTCACAAGTGTTGCTTCAGAAACGGTGTTTAGTATGGGTTCAAGAGTGATTGATGATAATCACACATCACTATTACCTGAAACAGTGCAAGCATTGATTTGTGCAAGAGATTGGTTGCCTTCACCCAAGAAGGAAGGTGAGTTTTTCATGATGTTACCATTCAATATTATTTGCTTATGGCACAATATATGTTTCTTATTTATGTTCTTCTTTATAATGTAGATGGTGCTTCTTCTATTCCAATATGAACAAATGATCGGGATGGATTTTGCCTTGGACATTGATAGGTACATATGCATATTACCCCTTGCATGCTTTCTTAGTAACAAATATTACTTTACATATTATATTTTGTTCAAAAAAATATTACTTTACTTCACATAAAACTTATAATTTTAATTTTATTTGACAGATTTGATGTGGATTTTTTTGATAGTTGAGGATTTTCATCATTGGAGATGGCATGACAAATCCAAGAACTTGTTTTTTTTTTCTTTTTAAGAAACTTGATATCATTAAAGTTGAATGTTCTAATGAATGTTGGCATGTACTCTATGAAAATCTATGACTATTGTGGAAGTTTCCCAAAGTTTCTTCTTGTAAGGAACATGTATAACTAGTTGTTTAGACTATCTTGGTTGATTTTGTACTAGAAATGTGACATATTTTGCATTATGCTTGGTAGTGAGTTATGCTGTGACTTTCTCGTTAATAAAGCACTCATATTTTGCGGACTTCTTGGTGTACATGTTATTCATCTTGGCCTTGGTCTTTTCTTCTGTATTATTGTTACAAAATTTGCACTTGCGGTGGCAGGATCTGGTATACCAGAAATTAAAAGTTACTTGAATAGTAAGCATTAAGGTTGATCTGTTTTATTGTACTGAACATGCATTTCTTTTGAAATTTATGAATTTCTTCTGAAAATTGTAATGATTCTGATTACTTGCTTTCCTGTATGTCCTCTCTAAATCTTATTACTTACTTTCTGTAAGCATTAAGGTTACTTGAATGGTATCATTTGTCTTACTACTTGCTTCCCTATGTGTGTCCTCTCTAAATCTTAATTGCCATCTTCTGTATGTTAGCCAAGCATTGCTCTAGGTTCTATCATTATCTTGTATGGATTTTGATATTAAACATTGTATATTTTGGAAACTTGTTGCTACAAATTAAGTGAATGCTCTCATGTAAGTAAGGACTCTCACAAAAACCTAAGAGTATTGCATAAACTACAAACCAAATGCAGAAATGAAAATTTTAAAAGTTCCTAAAAATACCTCAGCCTACTTCTTCACTGACTCTTAGATGTTTTGTTACTGAGTTATTCTAATATTTAATTTATGATGTTATTAATTTTTACCTTTGTGTTATACTAAAATAGTATCTAGATTTATTAAATTATTGTCTTGAGATGTAGCCAGATACTATCTGTATCCGCTCCGTATCCGAAAGATATCCGCCTAAAAAGATCCACTCCGTATCCGATTTCTATTCGGAGCAGATACGGATTATCCAGATAACTAACTAGAGTGGATGCGGAATTGCCGTATCTGCTCCATATCCGCTCCGTTTGCAGCCCTACCTGACAGAGGGGTAAAACCTCTTCAATCGAGCACCCCTACCATCCCCTGGCCTGCTTGATGCATGCAGAAGGAGAGCTCGACACCAATGATGATAAAAGAGCGATCGTCTGTAAGAACTCAAAACCAAATCCACCACACTCAGCAATGAGAGCTGCAGAAGTAGAGAGGGTTCATGTAAATCTCTGGATCGATCTCTTCGACAAAGGGATGGAGGCAAAGCCCTTTCCTGTAGAAGATGCTTGATCTATGGATCCATTGGCTAGAGGGACCCCATTCCGGCTGAGATCAAAGTCAAAGCTCCTCCAACCCCCATATCTCCCTTCTTCAATCACCCTGGTCCGCGTGATGTAGAGGGAGTGCCCTCCCTTCAGACGCCCCAAACCCACCACCTATTGTGGTCCACACCCCTCTGCCTACTGTGCCTGCCCCCATCTCTCCCTTCCTCCACCCCCTGCCCTGCACAATGTAGAGGGATCACCCTCCGCTGGTGGCCCAGCCCATTGACGCCTCGCTCAGTGACGACAGCCCTCCAATAGAGTTTGTGGAATGCTCACTCCATCGAGCAGATATTTGAATGGGGTCAACATTTTGCTACATGCTTTTCTAATGTTTTTCACCCTCTGCTTCCTGCACCTCCAGCCATGGCCATCCATGGTAGTTCGAGACTTTCTAGGAGGAAGCCCTCGGCCGAAGCTGCTATATGATAAGGGAGTTATGTAATTGATGTTGAAGTGCCATAGAAATGCTACGCCTGCAACTTGTTGATTCTATTCTCATCCATTATCTATTGTTCTGTCTGCAATTTATCGAGAATTTTTTGCAATTTGACAATCAGAAATTGTAGTGAAGCTTTGTACCAAAGAACTCCCCCCCTCCCCCGTTGGATTCATTTTTACAACTTTCCAAATGGTTGTTTAAGTCTTCAAGGAAAGAGATTAGGTACTCCATTTAACCCAATGAATTTAACTCTCGTGCTTAGATAAATTGACTCACTTCAAGCCTCATGTTGTTTGTCTCTGTTGAACCTGAACTCTGCTCATTTCTATCATAACAGGGGGACTGATTGGAAAAAGTCACAGAAAATAAAAAAAAGACATACATTATCCTATACTAATAAAGCATCTACATCTTTAGAAGAGAGGATAGATTTCATACTTATCTAATGATATGTAGGTTTGGTGAAATGTGTTTTTGGTTAAAAAGAGAGGAATGCATTAATTTCTCATGTGTTATGAAAATTCAATACAAAAATATCAACATCCATCTATATGTGAAAATTCAATACAAAAATCAACTTCCGGCTATATGTGAAAATTCAATACAAAAATATCAACATCCAGCTATATGTGAAAATTCAATAAAAAAATATCAACATCCCGCTATATGTGAAAATCACATAAGAAAAATATCAACTTTCAGCTATAATTTCTCTTCAATGTAACTATATTCTTGAAAGAAAAAGAATATAATTTTCTGTTTTATCTGCATCTTTGAAGACCTCATTTATGTAGATACTTAATGATATTTATCTATCTGTCTTTTCTCTTAAGTTTTTGATTTCGCACTTGTGCACTTATTGCTGTGCAGTGTGCTTTCATTCTCTTGGCTGAGCTTCTTAATATATTCACTCTTATTGTTTTGTAGGTTGTCAGTGATGGAGACATTGCCAATCTAAAGAAAGAAAGCTCATTTACAGACTGTAACACTTCCTTGCTGCAATCATCCAAATAGCTCATCATTGATCTAACCTGAGAAATACTGCAAAGGTATTCCATGTTCTCTAAGTTAGGTTCACCATGTACAAGGACTTCGTTTATGCTTTTAGCTCAAAGAAGTGATGGATTTGTCAATGACTTCCACATGTCTAGGCAAAAAATTGCATGCTAGTATTTACCTATGTTTTGAACAATTTCATGTCTTGTCCCATGAAGTCTCAAGAACTTTGGCAGACAAATGAATGGCTTATAGAGATTTTGGACTGTGATTATGCACAAACCACCCTTATGCTCGTGGTGACCTTGAATTGAAATTAACTTGTTTTTTTGATGATGTGTTGTGTCATGTGGTTACATTTGCTATTGAAGTCCAAATTGGGTTAATGATGGAAATATCCTGTAGTTTCTTCTAGATTGATTGGTTGTGTGTCACTGTCCTCTGGAGATGTTCCTCTGAAAAGTTCCTTTGTTCCATCTCTTGCACAGACTGCATGTTTGTATCCACCCAATTACCTGCATGTCCCAAAGCTTGCATTTTCTTATCATGCATGTGGCCTAACTTTGAATCCCTCATTTTATGTTTTTTGTTGACTCATGCTTATTCCAGGTTCTGTTCACTGTGAGGTTCCATGAGTCTAGATGCAACTATGGTCCTTAGCTTGAACACTAATCCTTACTTTAGATGTGACCCAAATGTAGAGCAAGATTGCTTTCAAATACTAAAATAAACACTCCCATCTTAGCTGATAAGCACGTCTATCACATTTTTATCTGTTCTACTCTTATATGCCATATGCACACTGTTGTTATTTTGTGCAAGGGCCATTTCTTGTGTTCATGCAATGGAATTTATTTTGTTTACATGCAGACTGTAATCATTGATGTGTTCCTAAGCTTTGTAACCGGCAGGATTTGACATCAGAGATCTAGTTCCTTGTTTTGTATATTCCTCAGGGTTGACTGGAAGGATGTTGGGAATGCAAAAATCATATTGCGTTTAGCCTTACTCATCACATTGCATACAAATACTAACTGGTGATTTTCAAATGCATAAAATTTACTGTGGAGGTTAGTCTAAGAAGCATATGTTTTCCTCTTCTGATACTCTGCTGTTTAGTATCGTGTACTAATTTGTTCTGGATTGCCAAACTTCCTGTTTGGCTTCATATTACATTCTTATACATGATAACTAAATTTGACGTTCTCAATCTTGTCTAATGAAGGCTGCAAACAGTCAGGATTGGAGAGGGGATGGAGGAGGAACTGATTTTGTTTTAAACTCAATGATGATATTGGAACTGATTCTTTCAATGCAGATCAGGTAGCAGTCAAAAAGTTGTGCTTCCCAGTTTAAATAGTGATAGAGATGTCAAATAGCCCAAGGATCCTGAGGAGCAGGGAACTACTGTATCCAAGGTGTTACATAATCTTGAAAGAGCCATAGAGGAATGGGTTGCAGTACAGGCACAAAGCGGCCTTTAGAAGTTTCCTGGTAAAATTGAGCTGGAATGATATCTTTAAATTGAACTGGAATGATATCTTTGTTGTGTGTCAATTATCACTGCATCTCCATTTTTCCTTTATGCCTTTTTGGCTCTCTTGTTTCTAGTTATCTGTATCAAGTAATACTCTTCTTCTCTTTTCTGTTTCTCATTAGATGGTACAGCTGTTCCACTAAGATTTTAGCTGAAAGGAGAACATACATCTATCAACCATGTTTTTTTTTAATATAGATGCATATGGCTTTTCTGTCTCCGCAGCAACTTTTATACTAGTGAAGCTGCTACTTTGGAGTGTACTACAATATATTATATGTGGTTGTATTTGACTGTGTATGATCATAGAATTAGTGTTACCTTCTAGACTGGTTCTGCAATTCATGCTTGCAAAAATGGTAGGTGCTGGGAAGGAGTAGTAATTGGAGTTAATAGTTGCATTGATGGAGTTCTGCAAGTTCATTTTCCAGGTAGAACTCATGATGCATAGTTTGGATTGTTGGAGTTGATTTTTGCCTGAATTCTTTTGTTGCAGCCACATATTCAGGGGGACTCGTATGCTTGTTTGGAAAAAAAATTGATATTTCTGAGCCAATTAGGTGTTTTGCGTTTTTGCATCTGGATTTGATTATTCTTTTTTCAATTCATTGCCTTCAGTATGAATAATCCATTGTAAGTAGGCATCGATCATCTGGTTCTGGCTAAGATTTGAGGAATGATATGGAACTACTACCACAAGATTTGAAGTTCCTTATCAGCCTGTGTTTATTTCTTATTTGGTTTTTGTTTAAATTCTGGGCATTGCTTCTTGTGCATTGGATGTGTATCTGCATATTTTCCGTGAGGAGGAATGTTTAGTGCACTTTTGTATTGCACTTAAGTGCAATATGACTAGGCAATAGTCTATGTGGCACTCCTCACATGGGGAGTGATAAAGTGGTAACCCAATTGTTGGGTGCCACATGGACTATTGCCTAATCATATTGCACTTAAAGTGCAATACAAAAGTGCACTAAGTCTTTCTTTTTCCGTGAGAGAGGGCAGCCGATCCTCCAAGTAGGGGTGTTCAAAAATCGGTCCAAACCGAAAAATCGAACCGACCGGTTCGGTTCGGTTTGGAGGGTATCACAATTCAGTTCGGTTTGGGACTGGGGAACCAAAATGACCCGAACATATGTATATATAATACAAATAATATAATGTATTACAAAAAAACAGTAGCGCAGTGGTTGGAGACGCCTATTATCATGGGGGAGGTTGTGAGTTCGATGCTTACAACCCCCTCCCCCCCATTAAACCCTTTTCCCTTTTTTTTCCCATTTCGGTTTACTTTAAATTCAAAAAAGAGATCCGAACCGAACCGTGAACACCCCTACCTCCAAGTAGTTGCTGGCAAGATGCTATAGATATGCCCTCATTTGAGATGTGGAAGGCATGATAATCATGTATATGTAGATCATGATATGAGAGAGAATGTGAAGAATAATCTGCTATAACTTTGGGCACAGACCGCCAATTGAGGTGATTCCACTTCGAGGACGAAGCTGAAGAAGAATATGACAATTTTGATGAAGACCTCGTTAGCATATCAGCCCCTTTTTAGACTATAGAATGCGTGATATCTTTGATAGTTTTGATGGATATGAGAGAGAAAGGGGAGAGAGAAAAGGTGCATGCATGAGAAAAGATGAAAATTCTATCTTGAGTTTGGATGGAGAGTCTTCTTTTGAAGTTTGCTCATTTTAAATATTCATCAACTCACAAAACTAAAAAATAAATAAAAATCAAACTAGTCATTTCCCCACCGTATCTCAGCGGTACGGTACAGTATAATACCGTACCGTATCACGGAAAATGCAGCACAGTCGATCCGGATGGTATGACGAACCTTGATGTAGTGACTATTTTTACTTGATAATGTTCCAATGGTATTTTTTTGTGTCTCTTTTCTTGCATGAGCTTATTGTTTTCTTCTTTTATTTCTATTGTGACGAATTTCTACAACATAATCTAATTCTACATTTAGTTTTAAAATTGAATAATAATAAAAGATATAGTTGCATAGCAAATAAAAATTACCATTTTTCCTTTGTTGTTCCACGATTTTACAGTTGTTGATATGTTTTTCGTTCCTCATTTTAAATGGATCAATGAAAACAACAAAATTAGAATATATGATGAACAAAACATACAAAAATATCCAACAAAATTAAAATCATTCACTTTAAAAACTAAATAGAATTCAATACAACATATAGATTAATATGAAGCACTTAACTTTTTTTTATTAACTGAACTAATTTCTGTATCTATTAAGCAGAAATTAAAATAGTTCAAAAGTGCCATCTCCTTAACAAACTAAAATTAAGCATAAAACTATATGAAAAAATAGAAAATAAAGTCTACTTATATGACAACCACTATGAATAAAATTAAATACAATTGAATACAACAAATAGGATATGAAGAATAAATAACTAAAATTAAACTGAGAGCAAATAAGCTCAGCTTTTTTTGAAACAATCCAAATTTCAGCATCTATTTTATATGAGATCTATTATGGTGTTTTGAAAAATTCATCTCCAAAATTGTATGAAAGATAAGGCAATAAAGTTTACTTTTGCAACAATCAACCATTAAACTTAGCTCATGTACATTTTCTCTAGCCTGTTTGGTATGTGATTAAAACAAATGGGGATAGGGGTAAATTAATTTAGGAATATATTATCTTTATTCTCAATCCGCCTCTTGTTTGATATTTTTAAGATTATAAAATAGGGATAAATTATCCCACCAAAAAGGTGGGATGAACTATCCCCAATTTACCCCTTTTTTTAGGATATCTCCAAAATATTTAAACCATGTTTATCCTCTCTTTTTTTGAAGCATCAAACATGCGATAAGATTAACTTATCTCTTATCCCCTATTTAATCTCATACCAAACAGCTTATAAAAGGCTAGACATGAGAGTAAGAAAAAAATGTCAAAAAGGTGATAATATCAAAGTACTCAAAATTTAAAGATGCAGTGTTTCTTTTTTGCATACATAACCATTCATGTAAGTACCTAATGTACCGATTATGTGATCTGTGATTAGGAGAATGGTAACCACAGTTGAGGTGCATTTCTGAAATTGGATAGAACTTCTAAATTCAGAAAAACAGTAAATATAAAATGCAAAAGACATGTTTCCCTAGTCAAATCAATATAGAGTTGTATTTACTATTCGTGAAAATGGTAGCAGTGTTGCCCGAGCACCCCCTAAATGCGTGTCAAAAAAAAAAAAGAAAAAAAAAAGAGCACCCCCTAAATGGTGAGACATTTTGGGCCCCCACAAGCCAGCACGGTGTTGGGTGTGGGGTTTGGGCTCCGCACGAATGAGGGGGCACTCGGGCAGTGATTGCTATCAATTTTTCCGGGTAGTAATCATCTTCCAATCAGTTAACTGGGTTTGATTCTTTACCGACTATACTAAAAGTTCCACTCCCACGTTCTCCTCTGTCAAAATTCAAAATTTGGCATTGCTCCATGCAAAATATTCTTAAAAGAAAAAGCAACTTTAATTCTCTCAAGAATATACACAGAAGTGGGACGAGGCAAACCAGAGGGCAGAATTGTACCAGAGGCCTGGATATTTAATGCCATTTGAAACACAGCAACTTGGGCCGCCTCCATCACGAGAGAAGTAAAACGTAATCCGACAAATTGCAGCCCACATGATACTTCTGACCACCAAACTTTTGTTTGAGATTTGTGGAGGGGTGCGCCGGGCCCGAGCAGTAGTGCAACGCAAGGGCGACGCTCGAGGGCCCACGATGGCAAGCCACCGTTAGATGGGCCCTCCCCCAAAACAAATTAATTTAATATCATGTGGGCCGATGGCCCACGTATCAGATATTAAACTGATAAGAACAGATACTACACTTGATCTTAGCCAAAAGGCCGAGAAAGGTATGAGTTTACTTAAAGCATGGCCCGATTCCTTTGTAGCCCATGCCACACCATCCACTTCTTCTATTCTCCGATATGGGAATTATCTGGATTTCCCAGAGAGAGTCCCATCATAGCTCGTAATTTGTTGATGAAAAGAGGCCACAATATGATGTGTGGATGATTAATCAGAATCGAAAATTCCAAAACACCCATACCTAGTCTCGCTTTATACACTTATCTACGTTTTAATCTATCTCTAATCGGGATTTTTAAGAGGCCCCAAAATTCCGTTCTTTACTTGAGACGTATTCCTTAATCAAACCAAAGTTTAGTTACAACTTAACGAGGGGGAAGGCAGATGCACCATGCACCGGTTCAGACGTCAGAGCATTATCAGACTTCAGCGGTCGAGGCTGTCGGGCAAAACTGCGTCAAGTGTGTGCTCTGATCATAAGCCTCCTGCAGCAGCTGCTCGTCGTACCGCCGGTCACTGTAGCTCCTCCAAGTCGGCGAACGAGTTTACTACGGCCGAAATGCACAGCTGCTTCCTTCACTCTTCAAGGTGATCAGGGAAGTCGCAGAAATCCCTGCACCTGTTGCAGTACTGCTCCTGGCAGATCCAAGAGTCCCAACGGACACAGCACAGATGGGATAAAAAAATCTGAGCTTTCCTCTGAAGTCTGAACGATCCACCGGCGTCCGGCGTCGGGGAAGGGAATTTAGATCTGAGTAGGGGCCACCTCCGTACCTGCAAGTCACTTATCTCGTGGGTGTAGCGTTTTGGGACGGCCGGCGGCTTCCCGGTATGGCAGAACTCGTGGACGGACCTCATCTTGTCGTCGCATGACGGTAGGGTTCTTCTGCCGGACGGCACCTGGGCGATCCAGCTAGAAGAAGGGAAACCAGCCAGCCCCAGGTCTGATGCACCCACTGCAGCCAGGGTTGGAATATGCGCCTTCTTTGGGATGCCCACGAAAGAGAGGGAAGGGAGCCAGTGAGGGTGGCCCTGTGCTTCTATATATAGTTATAGATAGATTATTGGGAATTTTGACTTCCGGTTTAAAAAGTATCTTCAAAATTAATTTTAGGTCCATAGTTTGAAAATTTTAATTTTTTGTCCAAAATCTGTTAAGTGTTAAATTTTCAATCTTTTATGTTATCTCCTCTCATTTTTCCCCCAAAAACTCTACTCTATCTTTAGCTTGATCGCAAATCAAACCCTCCACCCCGTGCTAAACTGTATGCTAACCAAAATAGTTATTTTGGACATTTTTTACTTGTTTCACGAATACAAGAAGTAACAAATGGTGCTCTACGAGAAGCATCATTAGATGATATTGAGATGTGAGTGTTGGTGTTAAAACATCACTAGATTAATATTACAGATACATATATTATAATTATACATGATAATATATGGTTTGTTTATATAATATATTTATTATCTTGGCACATGTAATCAGTATATGATTTGTGTTTTCATTTTTTTATTCTATTTATTAGTATAGTATTAAATTATATATGAAATGAATGTGATCATTTATTACAATTTAACTATATCATTAGGTCTATTTATTCAACAAATTTGAAGGCCATTTTAGACTTTTTGGACCCCAAACCGTCCCATTCTAATGGTGGTTATCTATTTTGGATCGAAAATTGAGAGTTTTATTATTGATGGACTTAAAATTAAAGTTGACCAGTCAATGGACCAGAAATTAAATAGGAATTTTAAAATTGGACCGGGTGTTGATTCCACATTTTCTTTTTAAGTTCTGGACATTCAAGACGGATATGTCCCGATTTTCTGCACTCGAAGCATGTGACTTTCTCACTCTTGGAGGTTTCCCCTTTAGCTTGATTTTTCTTCTGAAATCTTCTATTTCTTGGGTTGAAGTTGAATCAACGTCTGTTCAAAAACTTCTTGAATTGCCTTGTCATTAAGGCAATTTCTTCATCATCAATCTCTTCATCGCTATACTGTTACACTCATTTAGCACATTAGTAGCTTTGAGGGCAAGACTCTTTTTCTTCTTAGAGTCATCTATGTCCCTCGATATATTAATCTCATAGGTCATTAGAGATCCTATGAGTACATCCAAGGAGATTCTTGAGAGGTCTTTTGCCTCTTCAATAGCTGTTACTTTGAGATTCCAAGACATAGACAAAGGTCGTAAAATTTTTCTATTAAGTTCAGGGATAGAGTATTCCTTACCAAGGGCTTTGAGCCCATTCGTGATGTTTGTGAACCGCTTGAACATCTCAGTTATAGTCTCATTTTCTTCCATCTTGAACAGCTCGTACTTGTGAACTAGAAGGTTGATCTTCGTTTCTTTAACTTGAGATGATCCTTCATAGGTCACTTGAAGTTTGTTCCAAATCTCTTTTGCACTGCTATACATAGAAACACGATTAAACTCGTTAGCATCCAAAGCACAGAATAAATCATTAATTGCCTTGGCATTCATAGACAACTTTTTTATAGATTTCTAGAGTCCACTCCTTTTTAGGTTCCTTTGGAGCATAAGGACCTTTTTCCACAATGTTCCACAACTCATAATCCATAGCTTTCAGAAAGATGGTCATCCTAGCTTTCCAATAGCTATAGTTATTGCCATTGAACAGAGGTGGCCTATTAGTAGAGTTGCCTTCAGTGAATACACTCTGCTCTCCAAAACCAACCATAGTCAATCCACACTAGAGATTGTAAAACCATTTAAACTAGTGACCATGTTCTGATACCAAATGAAAGGATCAAGACTATGACTAGCCCTAGAGGGGGGTGAATAGGGCTATTAAAAACTTGTCTTGAATGGCCAATGGAAACTGATGCAGAAATAAAAATATGATGCAAGGTAGAGAGAACGAGAGGGAAGAAGGAGACAAGCACACAAAAGACACCGATTTATCCTGGTTCGGTAAGACCCCCTTTGGTCTACCTACGTCCAATCCTTACCAACACGGTGAGATTTTTCCTACTCAAGGAATAAACACACCTGCTAGTTTATGCAGTGCTCAGTTCACCAACACTTTGCTAGTTAACACGGTGCCTAGCTCACCAACACTCCACTAGTTAACACGGTGCCTAGCTCACCAACACACAACTAGTTGATGCGGTGCCCAACTCACCAACAAACACAAACCAAGAAGCTTAATGATAGAGAGATAAAACTAGCAAAAACAGATGCACAGCTCATGAGGAAGATCTTTAGAAGTTGTTGAAGCTCTGAAGTAGCAAAGATCTCCTCCAAAGAGAACCTTCTTCAAAGATGCAATAGGTGTAAGCCCTAGAAGGTGAAAAAGCTTGGAAGATGAAGCTGGAGATGAAACTCTTGAGTGTGGCTCTCTTTCCCACGAAATTTCTTACCTAGGGTTTCCCCCAGGTGTCCTTTTTATAGCCCTTCCACAGAAGTATCCGTTTAGGAGAGAGTGGAAAGTGGTCTTAGTCAAAAAGGTGTTCAAACTTTACTTTTTGAACAGATCTGCATGTCAGGGTCGACTTGACCTTTTGCTGGGGTCAACTTCAGTTCAGCTCGAGGTTGACTCCAATGAAAGTTGAGGTCGACTCCCTTTGGACAAAGAAGCATCTTCTGAATGGAGGTCGACTCCTTTAGAGCGTCGGGGTCGACTCTGAACAGTTGAGCCTGATCAGGGTCGACTCCCTTTACAAGTCGGGGTCGACTCTGCATCAGCTACATGACAGCTGGCTGCTGAAAGGAGGTCGACTCCTTCACAATCTGGAGGTCGACTCCAAACAGTAGAGCAGAACCGGGGTCGACTCCTTTGAAACACTGGGGTCGACTCTGCATGACCCAGTCCATCTGCTTTCCTTAAGAGGTCGACTCCTTCACAACTCCGGGGTCGACTCAGAATACTTGAGATAAGTTGGGGTTGACTCTTTCATATCCTTGAGGTCGACTCCATTAGCCAGGAACCAAAATGGACTTCTTGGAAAGCCCTCTTACCCTTATAAAATAACTTGTTTTCTGCATTCAACTTGCGAACTTGTTAGCAAACATAATGAGTGTTTTGTGATCATCAAAACTCTAGGGATCCAACAGAAAATAATAAGGTTCCAGTCCAGATAGACGAATTAAAACAGACATAAAACATTCAATACTCCGAATAATGTCTGCCTTGGGTGTCACAGGATACCATGTTATCCTAATGTACAACAACACCACGGAACTCAAACTTTTGCCGGATGCAGACCAATTAAATCCATATCTTTTGCCGGACAACATGAGCCCTCTAGCATGTCTGATTATAAATGTATTGGATGAGTGAGATGGCATTCTTCTAATCACAACACTCCCACTACATGTGGACAGAATTTTCTCAGTTTGCTTTATGGCAATTAGCATTTTTCCTATTTCCAACATTTCACCCTGAACATAGATGCATCGATATATATAAATACCTCATCAAAATACAACGGAGCATGCGTTGCCAAGATAACCACTCCACTTACACATCTGAATGTAAATTGTTTGCAAATGCCTTTTATCACATGAATCTTCTCTAACATTATCTTTTTTTTCTGACATCAGGATGGGCAAAAATGACAGGGGAAGCATCTAATGTAGATTCACCCCAAGTCAAATTATAGCCCCATTTTCTATTCAATAAGATTGTACGTTTATGAAACTAAAACAATCATCAACCATGTGTGCATTTACCAGCTGTACTTCTCTCCTTTTTCTTTCTCATCAGCCCTGGACCTAATTATTCCATAAATCAGGTCTCCCCATTTCTTCTGCACCTTCCCGCACAACCACAAATGAGCTACATTAACATGTAGCCCGCCTATTATTATTATTTTAAAAAACTTAAAATAGAGTTTTTAATGAGATTTTAAATTAAAAAAAAAGTGAAATCTTTGAAAGACATTATCAAACGATGCTATTTTTCATCCCCATTCTCAAACGCTAACTTTTGTGTTAAAAAAGAGCATTGAGCATTTATAAGCAAGAAACACGTACAAGGGGATCGTTTTTGACTATAAGAAGGGGACAACAAAACAAACATGCCATTTAACAACTGTAAATAGTCAAGAAACTAGTGGCAAAATGGGAGGAGGTAAAGAGTCACACATGCACACACATCAAAACTAGAACGGGTAACCGGGCAACTGACTGGCTGCTGGCACAGCAAACAACGGAGGCAAAGCTCTCTATTCACTGCACTGGGGAGCAGACATATATATACCTCAACATCTCTTTCGTATTTGCTGTATGGAGAGGCATAGGAATTTGAAGGATGGCACCCACCTTACGGAGAAGTGTTTTTCTAGATATATATATACTTGTGCGCCTTTGCTACACACGTACGAGCTGCAGCGTGACTTGCGAATTATGCCGCCGGAAACCAACATGGATGGCGAGAAAAGCCTTCAACAGGATCCACCGCCTCGCCGTTGCTGCGAGCGGCGCGGCAGCGTCGATCTTCGTCATCGTTCTAGACAGATAAGAGGACATATCATATCATATGGCATGTGAGAGGCCAACAACTACTTTAGTTAGTCCCATATCGACTGTTTCGAAACGTTTTGTTCCAACAACACTTGGATTTAAGAATAGCTCTGGGCAGCTGGTCAAAACCACGCAGCCGTGTGGTGAGCACAGAGCGAACTATTCTTTCGCCTTTTACTAAAGAATACCGTGCGCTCGCCACTTAAAGCGGCATACGCCAATTTTTTACGGGTCCACAGTCTTCTGACTTAGGCCCAACATTTCAAATACGAAATTTTTGATATTAATATTGGGGAATGTGGAGTATTATCATTCGGTTCGAAAATGATAATAAATTTTATTTGGCTGTAAAATGAGAAATCATCTTGTGCTGCCTAGATGTATATCAAGATTATGTAAATCACATTATGACCAAACTATAGCAATATATTTAGATTATCATATATATTATTGATTATTAATTTCATATTAGATAAATCTTTTGTTCAAAATTTCAAATTTACACGTTTAAATTGTGGACCCTTCTCGATTTGCACAATCACCCATCACTATAATTATAAACTATCATATATAATTTTATTAAAATTTGTCCCATACCTAAATTGAATGATCTACTATCACAAATGCAAAAATGTCAACCTAGATTATATAATTTCACATCACGTGATGATGCACATAATTTGGACAAAATCTCAACCATATGTTGTATTTTTTTAAGAATAAAACTTTGCAATAAAAAAATTAAATAAATTTATACTTATTTTTTTGGAAACAAACGATCAATATTTTATCTGTTTTACGTCATTTAACTCCTGTAAAATTAACATATCTATGAGAATATATAAACTAAAATTAGTCTATACCTTTCGGGCATTCATTTCATACAAAATTACCACAAAGAACTAAGTATTTCTCATATGCAACAAATACTTCTTTCATTAATATAAACATTTGTATTTTTCATATGCAACAAAAGTATTCTCTTTACATAAATTTCACGTCATCAATGTACATATAATTTGTTTGAATGTACAACAAGAGTCACAATTTGCCTATGACATATAGAACATAAATCTATGTGAGTTCCTGTACAAAAAATACTGAAAGTAATAGTTTGTTTTTGTAATTTTTGGGCTCAGAATTTCGAATCCACATGTTTAACGGGTTGCCTATTTGATCATCCAACCGTTGAATTGGATATAACAATTCACTCATCATTGCCCAGTGCTTACACATTGTCAGTCTCCCGAAACCGGTCAACTTGTAAATCCAGAACATTCCTTTATTTTTTTGAAAGAATTCCCCTGTAAAGACCGTAGCAAGGGCTCGCATCTGGCGTCCCCACCACTGGCGGTCAAATCCTCTCATTAGTCAAAAACTGGAGTTAGGGGCTGCGATAAGCCAATCGTAGTGCGATACGGATCAAGCCCTTCTTCTTGCGCCAAAGATCTTACCATTTCCGAAGGTTCTTTTTCAGTTCCATTCAAGAGTTCTTATGTGTTTCCACGCTCCCGATCCCAAGTTGACATGATTGCCACAAGTAACCGTGATTAGTCTTTCAACCGTTGATTTTTTCAAATGCTCAAGGTGGAAGCCTTTGATTAGTAGGGGAGTAGGCGCCTTACCAAGCGCACGTCCGGATTCGAGGTTTTCACAACCAAGCAAGCCACTTCTCCAATGAAGCCACCTACTGCAATACTATTATACATTTGTAAATGTATGTGCATATATGGGGTTGCATCGTTCATGCCATCCTACCAAATATAATGCAGGTATTGACAAAAGTTACCATAGTACGAGGATAACTTGTCATTTGTGAAATATGTGAGCTGAAAAAGAGACACCTGTATATAATCAAGATTTGTATGACATAAGCAAATGCGTTAAGTCTCAAAATAATTAAATGGAGAAATACAAAAATTCGCTATTACATGGGATTATGGATGTGAAAAACAACAATAACATGATAGTATAAAACCAGACCAATAAAGCACATGAAAATATATTTTGAATAGATCCAACCGCATGCAGTATATGCTAATCATACAAGTAATATAGTTACAATGCTAGTCATTCTCTAAACAAACGAGTGAGAACAGTACGTATGATGAGTGCATGCCCTTTGAACCACACAGTGAGTGGGTTGAACTGCAACAAAATTATGTAGTTAGAAATATACAAGGAACATCATAAACCAACCTAGTTAAGATGGAGGTGGAAGATTGGAACCTCAAAATATTGCTGCCAAACTAGCTTAGATGCAATTATCTGCCTAGCATTCTCATCCCATTGGAATCTGACAACATTAATTAGGTTCTCAATAATGAGATAATAAGTTTTGTAGAAACTAAAACGATGATAGAAGTAACACAGTGGCCAATTCAACCCCATTTCTTCATTGAACAAGTACTAGACTATTTCCCATTCGTCACTATTGAGAGTTCCCTCCACTACTTTGTGTAGATTATATTTTTCTCCAATGAGGTATATTAGGAGAAAATCTTTCTTGTCATCCCACAATACACCTGAGTTGAATTATGCATGAGGATATCAGTTTGCAAGGTAGTTCCCTTTCTAAAGCGAACATCATAAGAAGTAAATGAACAATACGAATGTGTCAAGCAAAGGGTGCTAACAACAAGTAGACAAGATGAGAAACAAAGGATGCTAACAACATAGCAACGTAAACATTAGCTTGACATCATGGTCATATAAGACCTAATTGTTCGCCCAAATTTGTATAGCAATTTGTGTTCAGAGAATGTCCCCAGCATGCATCTTAGGAGGATTGACAACAAGGTTAGGGTCGTCTAGAGGATCATCATCATTCTCATCATTATCCATTTGACGTAGGTTGAAGTAGTAGTCCTCCCTATGTTTGCATCAGATGAAGTTGTGGACAACGCAACATGCAAGAACAATCAACACTTGTACGCGGAAAGGATAACAGTTGCCCTCCCTCAAAGTCTGAAATCTATTCTTAAGCACCCCAAAACAACGTTCCACACAGTTGCGAAGTCAGGCATGACGATGGTTGAACTTGTCGCGCATATTCTTGTACGGGGCATTACCATGATTTTGGTATTCTGAGATATGGTATCGTTCCCCATGGTAGGGTGCCAAGAATTGTCCAGTATTCCCATATCCTAAATCCAATAAGTAGTACTTTCCTATTATTACATAAGGAATGGGTTAGTCAAAAGCCTTATAAGCTAGTATGTAGTACATGTGGACAATAGTGTTATACCTTATGGTACTGCAAAACCACCTACGTCGACGGCTCGTCTAAGGGCTGTCATATCTGCAGCCACTCCTTTGATCTCGACTCCCACATAATGAAAGATGAGGTCAAAACCACATACGCCCATCACATTTTGGCTTATCATGTTTTTCCTATTTCTATAACATGCTTGTTTATCTTTTAGTACATATGCTAGAATATATGTTCCTGTAGCGACCCTTGATATTTATGCCCAATAAGGCTCCATATCCAAGTCTGTCTCCCACGATCAGACTGAAGTCTCGTAAGGGATAGCTCACACAAGTGTCTAGTAAGACTATAAAAGACAACCACATGAGTATAATATACAAGAAAGTACATGTAATCATACTCATTTACACAAATTACATTGTCCCAATACATTATTACATGACCAAGAGAAAAGTACAACTACCTAGAGCATACCCCGAGGGGGCAAAGCTCACACTAAACACAACTACAACTCAAATGCTGCTGGTACAAGTCTGTCACGATGCCGCTGCAAGTCAAACACACGGCTAGCACCTTTAAAGAACTGTAAGGCAGTGGCTCAGCAGGAACCTCCCGAAAACAACAATTGGAAAGTATAAAGACCTCAACCACAAAGGTCTCAATGGCCAGAACGATAGCCAAATCCCAACATAATCGCATTAAACATAATTAAACTATAATGAATTAAAATTCACTATTTGCAGAAACTAAAGAAACCAATAGGACTAGTACGGGAACATCAGTCTGTAGATTATGCTTTTCGTTCATCGGAGAACTACGAGCACCCACAAAGAAAATATGAAGAAAATTAAAAGGAAAAAAAGATGGAGGAGCACTACTCCTTTGATGTGGTCATGATCGCCAGGTACGCGTGGGTACCGAAGGAGGCAGCAAGTGCAAAAGGGAGATGATCGTGAGGTATACCTTTAAGCGGGGAGATTGCGCGGAGGAGATTGGGGTCGACTTATTCTTCTACGAGCACGACCGACCGTGGTAGAAGGTGCTTTCTTTGTATATTACCCTTGCAAAACACAAAGAAAAAAGAGGATTAACAAAATAGTGTAGTATGCAATTCTCAAAGAAAGAAATGAACGATGTAAAAACATGAAGAAGAACACACCTTTGTGATGGCTTTTAAATCCCTAGAAAAATGGGTGTGTGTGTGTGCATGCATGTGATATGTGTATGTGTGACAAAGATAATAAAAGAGAATAAAGAGAGTATGAACAAAGAGATATGGGAGGAGATGCTTCCCCAATGGAATGAAGGCGCATGAGGCTGCTTGACTGGAGAGGGTGCTGCTGTTGCGAGATTTGTTGTGGAGCTGGAAGAGACGGTGGCGTTGATGTGCTGTGAGGCGATAGTCTCTCCAACTCGCTGGACGTGAGGTGCTCGTGGTCTCCAAGGGTCTCCAACCTTGGGAACGATGAAGCTAAGTGTATATATATAGAGGACATGCTCAAAGTTCGAGGTAGACAATAGTTGTAAATCACGACCGAGGTAGTACTGGTCGCATTTAGAGTTGAATCGCGATGACCTTGTTGGACGCATTTATGATATTCTATTTATGACCGAAAGTACGCCCTTAATCGTGATGGTATGATACATTGCATTTAAGAATTTCTTAATTTTTTTTATGAAAACTTGTCAAATGTTAAAAATGGAAATTAGAATTGCGACAGAGTTACTCGACGTGTTTAAAAAAAAGGCAATCGATATTTTCGTAAATGAAATAAAGAAATTTCTGAAAATATGGAAGCTTTAGAATCACGACGTACATGGTCGACGCGCTTAAGAATGATCGATTACGACCCAAGCAGTCGATGTTGAATCGCGACAGCTGAACCGGACGCGTTAATGACCAAATCGATTGGGCAATCAATTGTCACATAATTGTGACCGCTCAACCCGACGCGTTTCAATCCCTTTAAGAAACACGACCACCTGGTCCATCGCGATTTGCAATTGTTGTCCAAACCCATGGAAATGAAGAGGAAGCACCAGAAGAATTGGGAAAAATCCATAAATAATGGGAAAAAATACTTTTGCAAGGTAAAAGACGGCCATTTGTGGCATCATGGCGTAATTTGAAATTTACCCGCGGTGGTGTCATTTTTCGCGTGTTTACAGCTGCCACGCCTTAGCATCTGTTTTGCAGAGGAACGAAGTGGAGGGACACGAAGTGGAGTGTAATGGAATGAAAAGGAATGAAGCATAGCGAAGTGGAGCGTGATGACCAAACTGTCCCCATAATAAATAATTCACTTATTTATATATTAATTTTGATGATTAACAAAATAGTACTAATGGATTACTTGAGCCTTGAGAACAGAAAATAAAATAAAAATGAAACTTCAAGACAATCAGGTAAGTCTCATCTCTCATTCTGTCCAAGTCTTTGTATCGACTTCTTTGATAAGCAGAACGATTTCCTCTTTGACCGGAAAACTCAAAACAAATCGATATCGCAATGATTCCTTAAAGACATCGCAACGATTTCTTTAGAACCCGTAACGACTTGACTGTCGTAACGATTTCTTTAGACCTCGTAACGATTTCTTTAGAACTCGCAACGACTCTCTAGCCGTAACGATTTCTTTAGACCTCGTAACGATTTCTTTAGAACTCGCAACGACTCTCTAGCCGTAACGATTTCTTTAGACCTCGTAACGATTTCTTTAGACCTCGTAACGATTTCTTTAGAACTCGCAACGACTCTCTAGCCGTAACGATTTCTTTAGACCTCGTAACGATTTCTTTAGACCTCGTAACGATTTCTTTAGAACTCGCAACGACTCTCTAGCCGTAACGATTTCTTTAGACCTCGTAACGATTTCTTTGAAACTCGTAACGACTTGTTTGTTGTAACGATTTCTTTATCATTCATAACGACTTGATTGCTGTAACGATTTCTTTAGAGTTCATAACGATTTCTTTAGACCTCGTAACGATTTCTTTAGACCTCGTAACGATTTCTTTGAAACTCGTAACGACTTGTTTGTTGTAACGATTTCTTTATCATTCATAACGACTTGATTGCTGTAACGATTTCTTTAGAGTTCATAACGATTTCTTTAGACCTCGTAACGATTTCTTTGAAACTCGTAACGACTTGTTTGTTGTAACGATTTCTTTATCATTCATAACGACTTGATTGTTGTAACGATTTCTTTAGAGTTCATAACGATTTCTTTACAGTTCATAACGACTTGATAAGTGTTCATAACGACTTGCTATAACTCATAACGATTTCATAAGTCATGAAAGCATCAGGATTATTTATATTGAATTTCTTGTTGTATCAGTATAATGCTTTTTAATAGCGTTGAAAAGTCAAAGTCATATCTTGTCTGTTGACTGCTACGCATTAAATGCTCTCTGATCGTATCTCCTATGCATGCAGACAATATCTTCTATTTCCATGCTACTCTGTCTACGTACTTTTTAGACAGAACGGAGCCTTGCTATATATTGCAATATATGTTCCATCTGTAACTAACAATCAACGACAGTCCTAGCTGTCCTCTATTTATTGTTGATATGCTTGCAGATATCTGACAAGACTCATCTGTACAACGTTGGATACAAGATACAAGATTCTAAAACATTTCTCTGGCGTGTACTGAAGGATAAAAGACTAAAGATCAGAAGCTTCCTTGGTGACCAGTCTAACGTACACCAGGATAAGAGACAACGGACACTTCAACGTTCAAATTTGAATCAGAAGTATAAATAAAAGACTCAAGACGGAAAAGATTACAGAAGATAGAGAGAACAAGACTTGCATTTCAAAAAGGAAAGAATACCATCTCTTCGAGTCTTCAGAAGATTGAAAAGAAGAGCGAAGCCTCCACTCCAACTTAGTTCTTAGCTTTTAGCTCTCAGTGATCAAAGAAGATTTTATTTGTGAGAGCTTGTGTAGTCCTTGGAGAGAAAACCTTGCTAAATCTATTTCTCTCTCGGGCCTTGATAGCTTCAGCTTGTAGCCTGTTAAGCTAGAGTCTGAAGCCTGTTCACACATTTTCTTCTTTAGTTGTGTTCCCTTCTGGATAAAGGAAGACCTGGTGGTATCCAGGGTGGTCGTTTTTCCCTTCAGGTTGAAGGAAGACCAGTTGAGGCTGGGTGTAAGGATCCATAAGGGGGATTGTACCCTTGGTAGTGAAATCCTGAGGTATTGCTCAGGGACTAGACGTAGGTCTCCTGTGGAGAGGAGTTCCGAACCAGGATAAAAATCCTTGTGTCTTGTGGATGTGTTTTGTGTGGTTGTTGTCTTATTTGCTCTAACTCTAACCTTGTTATTAAGTTGTGCAATCCTTTCAGTAAACAGGTTTTAATCAGAGATAGAAGTTTTAATAACCATTCACCCCCCCCCCTCTGGGCTAGCTAGCTGGGCAACAAGTGGTATCAGAGCCCGTCTCTTCGACAAAGAAGAAGATCCAACGATCTGAAGAGCAAAGATCTATGGCAGCCCAAAGCAACTTCGAAGGTCAGTCAGTCAACAGGCCTCCCTTGTTCGATGGAGAAGACTACACCTACTGGAAGACTAGAATGGAATATTTTCTACAAGGTCATGATTACACAATCTGGTCCATTGTAGAAGAAGGTGATCTTTTGGTCACAAACGCTAAGGCTCAGTGGACAGATGATGATAGGAAAAGAATATCCTTAAACTGCAAAGCCAAGAGCATATTATGCTGTGCCCTAAGCAAGAAAGAATTCAATAGAGTCTCAGCCTGCAAATCCGCAATGGAGATGTGGGAAAAGCTCAGAATTACCTATGAAGGGACAGACAAGGTAAAAGAAATGAGAATAGATATTCTAGTAGCTCAATATGAAAGATTCCAGATGCAGTCAGGTGAATCAATAACTCAGATGTTCAGCAGATTCACAGACATTACAAATGGATTAGCTGGATTGGGAAAGGTTTATGATGTACCAGACATGGTTAGAAAAGTCCTCAGATCTCTACCATCTTCATGGACTCCAAAAGTAACAGCCATTGAAGAAGCCAATGATTTAAAATTAATGTCATTGGAAAAGTTAATAGGATCTCTCATGGCTCACGAGATAAACATGGAGAGATTAGGAGAATCCTCCAGCAGAAGGAAGCAATCTAATGCTCTCAAAGCGAATGATGAGATATCAGAAGAATCTTTGGATAACAGTGAAGGTAGCAAAGACAGTGATGATGAAGAAGTCATGCTGTCTCGAAGACTTCAGAGAATATTAGCAAAGAAAAAGAAGTATCAGTCCAGAAGAAGATTTTTCAAGAAGAACAAAGACTTCAGAAAACCAGAAGTAAAGGATCCAAAGAAAGGAGAAGTAATATGCTATGAATGCAAGAAGCCTGGACACATCAAGGCAGATTGTCCAATGCTCAAAAAGAATGATCATAAGAAGAAGGACAACTTCAGAAGATTCAAGAAGTATAAAAAGAAAGCAATGACAGCTGCTTGGGAGAACAGCAGTGACTCAGACAGTGAGTCAAGCTCAAGCAGTGAAGGTGAAGATGTCAACTTGGCTTTCATGGCCAATACCGAAGACAAGGTAACTTCTGACTCTTCCTTTGATTCATGCAATGATTCAGATTCTGATAATTAGAAAGTGCTTTTAATGAACTTTATGAAAAATATAAAGAAGTATGTAAATTACTTAAAATTAGTAAGAAAAATATAACCTGTTTAGAAAATACAAACTCAGACCTAAAAACAGAAAATGAAGAACTTGAAAAACAAATAACTGAACATAAAAGAAGGAGTGAATTACTATGTGAAGATTTAAAAGAGAAGAATAAGAAAATAAATCATCTAGAAAAACAAGAAGACTTGAGTGAACTTAAAACAGAAATAGAAAAATTAAATAAAGAAAATGAACATTTAACAAGCACCATAAACAAGTTCACAAATAACAAACCTCTTCTAATGATGAGTGGAGCTAAAAGATCAACCAAGAAGAAACATGGTTTTGGTTATACTCCCTCGGAAAATGAAGAAACAAAAGTCTTTCCCAACATTTATCCAACTCCTGAATTTATATCCGAAAAGGATAAAGAACATAAAAAATTTAAATATACTCCAGTTGAAAGAATAACTAGAATAACCTGCTGTACCCATTGTAACAAACTAGGACATAACAAAGCAACATGTCCCACTAAGAACAAAAAATGGATAATAAAAGGAAAAATAAATGGTACTAACCTCTTAGGACCCAAAAGAACTTGGGTACCTAAAACTTAGTGTTTAATTTTCAGGGAAAATCAAAAGCATCCAAATGGTATTTGGATAGTGGATGCTCAAGGCACATGTCAGGGAACCAGAAGCTTTTTGTTAATCTCCAAGATGAAGAAGGAACAGTCACATATGGAGATAATGGAAAAGGCACAGTAATAGGAAGTGGATCCGTAAACATCAAAGGAAGATCAGTAATTGAAGATGTGATGCTGGTCAAAGGGTTAAAGCATAATCTCATCAGCATCAGCCAGTTGTGTGACAAAGGCCATCAGATTCAGTTCCAAGAATCAAAGTGCAGTATATTAAAGGATGGAGCAGTCATTTTTGAAGCTTATAGAGAAAGAAATCTGTATGTACTCTATCTAGAAGAACTCAAGGATCAAGACGTGTGTTTGGCAGCTAACAAAGATCAATCAACAGAGTTGTGGCACAGAAGATTGGGCCACTGCAGCTTGGACGGTTTGAATAAGCTCAGAAAAAGAAAGCTAGTTGAAGGATTGCCAAAGGTCAATTCTAGCTTGGACAGCATTTGCAAACCTTGTGCAAGAGGAAAGCACACCAAGAGCTCTTTCAGGTCAAAGATTGTAGTAACCACCTCAAAGCCATTAGAACTACTTCATATGGATTTATTCGGGCCAATGAGGACTACAAGTCTAGGAGGAAAGAATTTTGGATTTGTAATAGTTGATGATTATTCAAGATTCACTTGGGTATCCTTTCTAGAGCACAAAGATGACACATTTGAAAATTTTGTCAGCTTCAGTAAGAAAGTTCAGAAAGATCAGAAGTTCACAATTGTCTCTATCCGATCAGATCATGGTGGTGAGTTTCAGAATGAAAAGTTTGCAAAGTTCTGTGATGATCAAGGAATCGAGCACAACTTCTCAGCCCCAAGGACACCTCAACAGAATGGAATTGCTGAGAGGAAAAACAGAACTCTTTTGGATATGGCAAGAACCATGTTATCAGAATATGATTTGCCAAGATACTTCTGGGCCGAAGCTATCAACACTGCATGTTATATCATTAATAGAGTGATGATCAGGCCGATTCTGAAGAAGACTGCTTATGAACTCTACAAAGGAAAGAAGCCAAAGATCAGCCACTTCAGAATATTCGGATGTCCTTGCTTCATCCACAACAATGGAAAAATGGACATTGGTAAGTTGGATGCCAAATCAGATGAAGGCATCTTTATGGGGTACTCTTCTAAACCCAAAGGTTATAGAGTTTTCAATAAACGTTCCTTATTAATTGAACAATCTGTACATGTTATTTTTGATGAATCTAACCCTTCCTTGAAAAAGGAAGAAATTAGTGACATTGATGATGCAGATGACTTGTCTGAAAAATTAAGGAATACCTCAATTAAGGACAAGGATGATCCTCCTCTGGAAGAACTGCAGCAAACTGAAATTCAACATGAAAATCTTCCAAAAGAATGGAGACATCAGAAAGATCACCCTCCTGAAAACATTATTGGTGATCTAAGAACAAGAGGTAATGTAATTCCTTGTGATTACTTAGCCTTTGTTTCTCAAATAGAGCCTAAGACAGTCAATGAAGCTTTATCTGATGAATCTTGGATATTAGCCATGCAAGATGAACTAAATCAGTTCAAGAGAAACCAAGTATGGTCACTTGTTCCTAGACCATGTTGGCCCTTTTTGTACGGCAGCAAGCCAACCTAGAGGGGGGGTGAATAGGTTTTTCTGAAATCTGAAATAGAATCTTAAACACAGAAAATAACACTTGAAAGCTTGGTTAGTTCAGTGTGATAGAGAGTGCAGTGCGGAAGCAAATAAACAATCACACAAGGACACAGGAGATTTATCCTGGTTCGGCCCTTCCCACATGGAAGTCCTACGTCCAGTCCCCAAGCAAACTCTTGGGATTTCACTAACCAAGGGTACAGTCCCCCTTATGGACCTTACAACACCCTGGATCCCCCACCAGGTCTTCTTCTCTTTCCCGGGCAAGAAGGCAGCCCACTTCTCTTACAGGTAAAGAAGCCAACCTCCTGGAACAAACCCCAGTGCGGTTCTGCTAGACACCAACCCCTAGCTGGGTTAACAACTGGTACAAACCCCAGTTAGGTTCTGCTAGACACCAACCCCTAGCTGGGTTAACAACTGGTACAAACCCCAGTTAGGTTCTGCTAGACACCAACCCCTAGCTGGGTTAACAACTGTATAAAGTCCTACAGCTGGACACAGATCTTTCTTAGAAAGATCAGACTGAGAGACCTTACAAGATGAACACTCATGTAAAGCTCACAGTCCCAAACTCTCCCCAGATATACAATAAGCTCGGAGAGAAACAGAAGAGAGAAAAGAAGGCTCGAATGCTTGAAAGCTTGGAAGCTTGAGAGCTTGAAATGCTTTGAATGCTTCTTCTTGGCTCAGGCTCTTTCTCTCTTTCCTTGAGTGTATGTGGCGTGAAGGTGCTTCTCACAGATGTACACTCCTTCAAAGATATTCAAGAAAAGGCTCTTATGTTCTTCAGCAATGCTCCATCTTTTATATTGAGCAGCTTTAGAATAGATCCGTTGAAGAGATCCGTTGGAGCTCTTCTAGTCGTTGCTGATCTTTCTCTTCATTTGTCTTAATCAGACTCTGATGGTCTTCGATGTCTGTGAGCATAGAAGAGAGTGTTAGCATAAAAGAGTGTTTATGATAAACGATGCATGGTACTGTGCTTCTGCTAACATACTGAAAATAGTAGGTCATATCTTTTTGACAAGATTCTGAAATATGCATGCAGCTTTTTGTCAGAAGATATTTGACTTTTTATTTAAGCGCCAAGCATATTTGAAATATAAAGGCAATCTGAGTTTGAACAGAATCCATGAAGAAATCGTTATGAGCAAGACTTATGAAATCGTTATGGGAACGATTTCTTAACAAATCGTTATGGGAACGATTTCTTACCAAATCACTGCGCTCAAAGAAGAAATCGTTATGGCATCGACTTCTTAACAAAACGTTATGGCTTCTAAAGAAATCGTTGCGAATACTTATGAAATCGTTATGGCATCGACTTCTTGCGCTTTACAGAAGAAATCGTTATGGCATCGATTTCTTAACAAATCGTTTCGGTCACTTAAGGAATCGTTATGGGAACGACTTCTTATCAAATCAATACGCTCAAAGAAGAAATCGTTAAGGCCACTTATCAAATCGTTATGGCATCGACTTCTTAACAAAACGTTATGGCTTCTAAAGAATCGTTGCGAATACTTATGAAATCGTTATGGCATCGACTTCTTGCGCTTTACAGAAGAAATCGTCGCGGCGCTTGATACTTTGGCACTTTAAACAGAAATCGATGTATATTGATTAAACATCGATTTTATCATTTTAGTGCGCCAAATATTGCATCAATGAAAGACTTAGCTTTTGCTATGAGATTGATGCGACACAGATGAAACAAAATATTCAATTTAAGTTACATCATAAATTTTATTATCACCAAAATACAAGAACAAATAGAGAGTGGTTCAACAATCTCCCCCTTTTTGGTGATGACAAAATTTATGTGAATTTTCTGATAAAAATATATATAGCAAAGAGGTTTCAGAAAATTCATACAAACTCTCCCCCTTTTTGTCACTAACCAAAAAGGAAGGATCTTACCATGCATTCTCTCCCCTTTGAGAAAATTTCTTACCATTGAGGGGTTCAACAATAATGATATTTGAACTTACTCCCCTTAATCTTTGCTCCCCCTGAGCATGAGACTCCCTCTTAATGTGAGGCAAGTCTGATCTTGTTGCTCTTGACCTTTGACATGTTGTTTGTCAAGTCTTCAAGATTTTTTATCTGCATACATCTTAACAGAAAACTTGCAAACACTGTTAGTAGCATTGTAGCTTACAGAATATAACAAACATAAATGTACATTAAAAATACAAAACTAAAACTAAAGGATGACTACTTCCTCTTCAGATTAGAATGAAGTGAAGAGTTGGTAGTCACCAATTGGATGTTTTTGAGCATCCTCTAACCATACCCATTTGAATGCCTTTTCCTTTTGTTCATCAAGAGTAGATAGGCATTTTCTTCTTTAATGTTGAAGCTACCTGAGGAGTTGTTTACAGAAGATGTCTCCTGAGAAGTTACTTGGATTTTATGAGCTTTATCCTCAGCTTTTTCATTGTCAGAAGCTTCTTCAGTGCTTATTTCCTCAGAGATGTCCTTTTCGAAAAGGATATGAGGCTCCCCCTCACTCTGAGGTTCCTCCTTTAACTCTTCTTCTTCAGGTGGAAGGATGACATCATGAGGTCCTTCCTGTTGCTCCTTTTGAATGGCGACAGTTGAAGATGATGGAGTTATAGCTTCCTGTCTTGTTTCTTTAAACACTTGAGCATCAGTAGGTATTTCATCCGTAGTGGGTATTTCTTCATATGTGAGCTTCAATTTGTCCCACATATCTTTAGCAGATATACATGCGGATATTTTACTAAATTCCTTTTTAGATAAAGCACAACATAAATAATTTTTAGCTTTAAAGTTTAGAGATAGTTTATTTTTATCAGCTATTGTAATAGCAGTAGTGCCTGGAACAGGAACAGCAACAAAATCACCTACCTCTATTACCTGCCACAGATCGAAGTCTGTGCCTCGAATGAAGCATTCCATTCGCATCTTCCAATATTGGTAGTCCTCTCCATCAAAGAATGGAGGTCTGGTGACTGATTGACCTTCAGCATATCCTTGAGCTGCCATGGATCTTTACTCTAAGATCGTTGGATCTTCTTTGAAAGTTCAGAGACCTGCTCTGATACCACTTGTTGGCCCTTTTTGTACGGCAGCAAGCCAACCTAGAGGGGGGGTGAATAGGTTTTTCTGAAATCTGAAATAGAATCTTAAACACAGAAAATAACACTTGAAAGCTTGGTTAGTTCAGTGTGATAGAGAGTGCAGTGCGGAAGCAAATAAACAATCACACAAGGACACAGGAGATTTATCCTGGTTCGGCCCTTCCCACATGGAAGTCCTACGTCCAGTCCCCAAGCAAACTCTTGGGATTTCACTAACCAAGGGTACAGTCCCCCTTATGGACCTTACAACACCCTGGATCCCCCACCAGGTCTTCTTCTCTTTCCGGGCAAGAAGGCAGCCCACTTCTCTTACAGGTAAAGAAGCCAACCTCCTGGAACAAACCCCAGTGCGGTTCTGCTAGACACCAACCCCTAGCTGGGTTAACAACTGGTACAAACCCCAGTTAGGTTCTGCTAGACACCAACCCCTAGCTGGGTTAACAACTGGTACAAACCCCAGTTAGGTTCTGCTAGACACCAACCCCTAGCTGGGTTAACAACTGTATACAGTCCTACAGCTGGACACAGATCTTTCTTAGAAAGATCAGACTGAGAGACCTTACAAGATGAACACTCATGTAAAGCTCACAGTCCCAAACTCTCCCCAGATATACAATAAGCTCGGAGAGAAACAGAAGAGAGAAAAGAAGGCTCGAATGCTTGAAAGCTTGGAAGCTTGAGAGCTTGAAATGCTTTAAATGCTTCTTCTTGGCTCAGGCTCTTTCTCTCTTTCCTTGAGTGTATGTGGCGTGAAGGTGCTTCTCACAGATGTACACTCCTTCAAAGATATTCAAGAAAAGGCTCTTATGTTCTTCAGCAATGCTCCATCTTTTATATTGAGCAGCTTTAGAATAGATCCGTTGAAGAGATCCGTTGGAGCTCTTCTAGTCGTTGCTGATCTTTCTCTTCATTTGTCTTAATCAGACTCTGATGGTCTTCGATGTCTGTGAGCATAGAAGAGAGTGTTAGCATAAAAGAGTGTTTATGATAAACGATGCATGGTACTGTGCTTCTGCTAACATACTGAAAATAGTAGGTCATATCTTTTTGACAAGATTCTGAAATATGCATGCAGCTTTTTGTCAGAAGATATTTGACTTTTTATTTAAGCGCCAAGCATATTTGAAATATAAAGGCAATCTGAGTTTGAACAGAATCCATGAAGAAATCGTTATGAGCAAGACTTATGAAATCGTTATGGGAACGATTTCTTAACAAATCGTTATGGGAACGATTTCTTACCAAATCACTGCGCTCAAAGAAGAAATCGTTATGGCATCGACTTCTTAACAAAACGTTATGGCTTCTAAAGAAATCGTTGCGAATACTTATGAAATCGTTATGGCATCGACTTCTTGCGCTTTACAGAAGAAATCGTTATGGCATCGATTTCTTAACAAATCGTTTCGGTCACTTAAGGAATCGTTATGGGAACGACTTCTTATCAAATCAATACGCTCAAAGAAGAAATCGTTAAGGCCACTTATCAAATCGTTATGGCATCGATTTCTTAACAAAACGTTATGGCTTCTAAAGAAATCGTTGCGAATACTTATGAAATCGTTATGGCATCGACTTCTTAGCAAATCGTTGCGGCGCTTGATACTTTGGCACTTTAAACAGAAATCGATGTATATTGATTAAACATCGATTTTATCATTTTAGTGCGCCAAATATTGCATCAATGAAAGACTTAGCTTTTGCTATGAGATTGATGCGACACAGATGAAACAAAATATTCAATTTAAGTTACATCATAAATTTTATTATCACCAAAATACAAGAACAAATAGAGAGTGGTTCAACAGACCATCCAATCATTCAGTTATTGGCACCAAGTGGGTGTTCAGAAATAAACTGGATGAGTCTGGAATAATCTTAAGGAACAAGGCCAGACTGGTAGCTCAAGGCTACTCCCAAGAGGAAGGCATAGATTTCGATGAAACCTATGCACCTGTAGCTAGACTTGAGGCTATTAGGATTTTACTTGCTTATGCATCTGCATTTGATTTAAAACTATTTCAAATGGATGTCAAATCAGCCTTCTTAAATGGTTTTATCAAGAAGGAAGTTTATGTTGAACAACCTCCAGGTTTTGATGATCTCGAATTTCCAAATCATGTATTTAAACTACATAAGGCTTTATATGGTTTGAAGCAAGCACTTAGAGCCTGGTATGAAAGGCTCAGTACTTTCTTATTATATCATGGTTTCACTAGAGGTAAAGTAGATAGTACATTATTTATAAAGTCTAAGGATAAACATATACTTCTTGTGCAAATATATGTTGATGATATTATTTTTGGATCTACTGATGAATCTCTTTGCAAGTACTTTGAAAAGCTTATGCAGGGAGAATTCGAAATGAGCTTGATGGGGGAGCTAAGCTACTTCCTTGGATTGCAAATTAAGCAAGGGAAGGATGTCACTCATATCTGTCAAGCCAAGTACACCAAAGAGCTGTTAAAGAAATTTGGATTTGAAGATGCAAAGCCTTTATCAACCCCAATGAGCACATCAATCAGAATGGACAGTGATCAAAAAGGTAAAAAGGTAGATCAAAAGAATTATCGAGGTATGATAGGATCATTACTTTACTTAACTGCAAGTAGACCAGATATTTTGTTTAGTGTGTGCATGTGTGCTAGATATCAGGCAGACCCTAGAGAGTCTCATTTAATTTCAGTAAAAAGAATATTTAGATATCTGACTAGAACTCATGATTTAGGTCTCTGGTATCCTAGATCTTGTGAAATAGAATTAGTAGGATATTCAGATGCTGATTATGCTGGATGCAAAGTAGATAGAAAAAGCACCAGTGGTTGTTGTCAGTTTCTTGCAGGATGTTTATATCATGGTCATCCAAGAAACAAAATTCAGTAGCTTTATCAACAGCTGAGGCAGAATATGTTGCTGCTGGAAGTTGCTGTACACAACTTCTTTGGATAAAGCAACAACTTGAGGATTTCGGAATTCACATCAAATCAATTCCACTATTGTGTGATAATACAAGTGCCATCAACCTCACCAAAAATCCAGTTCAGCACTCAAGGACTAAGCACATTGAGGTAAGATATCATTTTATTGAGACCACGTAGCTAGTGGTAATTTAGAAATTTCTTTTATAGATACAAATGGTCAATTAGCAGACATCTTCACAAAAGCCCTACCTGAAGAGAGATTTACATCTCTTAGAAGGGAATTAGGGATGTGCAATGTGTGAAAAGATCTCTGTAATTTTATTGGCATAAAAATTTTCAGATAGAAATGAAATTTTCCCTCTTTAACAATGAGCAAAATTCAGTTTGTCTACATTCCTTGACCGCTATCGTATTAAAAGCTGTTTGACCCGTCAAACGATTTTGTCGTTTTCTGGCTTTACTGCCTCTGGCGCTTCACTTTTCGATAAAATAGTAATAATTTATTCAAATCGTTCTGAGAACGACTTGTCTTCTACCTTTACCCTTTTATCCTCTATCCGTTCACCCAAAGCCGATGCCCTAACGATTTTGGGATCAACTCTCTGCAACTTTCGAAGCTTTCTCCTCCTCCCGCGAAGAATCCCTTCGAGAGCTTCCACCTCTTCCGTCATTTCCCTTCACCAGAATCTCCTTCTCCTCTAACCCATGGCCGCTCCGATGATCTCCGGAAGCGTAGGGGGCTACAGTGCTGAGTATTTGTCCCCAAAGGAGCAAGAGAGGTTTACGTTTGTGAAGACGAAGATTTGCGGAAATAAGGCAGTTGATGTTCAGAATCTTGAGAAGAGTGGCATGTCCAGTTTAGTCGAAGCCTTGAGAAGAATGCAGTGGATGGATGTTGTTACTCTCACCGAGGTATGCTACCCGGACCTTGTGAAAGCCTTTTTCATTTGTTTGAAATCAGAGGCAGATGGGTCCCTTGTCTCCACAGTAAAGGGCACCCAGATCAAGATAGATTATGATCTGTTGCATGAGTTGTTTGGAGTGAAGACATCAGGCTTTAGTGGTGTGGACTCAGTGAATGATGAAGCTAAGGGACTTGGCATTATTGGTCCAGGTTTAAGCTGAAGGATGGAAAATTGGATATAAATCAGATGTCAGCTTTCAATCGTTTGCTCCACTTTATTGTCTGCCAAATCATAGTTCCTCGGAGTGCTACCTTTTCTTCATGCACTAGGGCAGACTCAGACTTGATGTTCTGGGTAATCCAGAACAAGGAGATAAATCTGGCCGCAGTTATGATTGAGAGAATGAAATTTGCCAGTACTCAAATCTGGGAAACAAAGAGCAAGCTAAATGTTTCCTTGCCTTATGCTCATCTACTCACTAGGATTTTCAAGCATTTCGGAGTAGATGTGTCTGGAGCAGTAGTAGAGAAGATGGGCCAGTCTATAAGGTCCAGAAACCTGAAGAAGAGTGGTTTTTCAGTGCAAGATGGAATTTGGTCAAAATCCTCTGTGGCTGAAAGAGAAGCAATTATTGGGGATATTCTAGAAGTTCAAGAAGAAGCAGTAGCAGAAGAAGAAGTAGCAGCAGCAGAGCAAGCAGCAGTAGCAGAAGAAGAAGCAGCAGCAGCAGAGCAAGCAGCAGCAGCAGTTGTTCAAGAAGCAGCAGTACCAGTTGTGTCCAGCCAGGCAGAAGGTTCAGTCTCACCTGTTGTGGAGATTATCTCTCATTCTCCAGAAGTTCAGTTGGAAGAAGGTGCAGCTGGTGTGGCAGACTCTTTGCCCACCACCTTAGTCGCCTCAATCTTAAGAGAAGTATTGGATTCCATTTCCTCCACCTCAACTACTTCTAAAGAAGGTGGATGTGTTGAAGAAGAAGCTATGGCACCAGGCCATACAGAAATTCTGTCTGAAACAATTGCTAATGTTGAGGTACAAGCAGGTACTCAACAAGATGTGGTCATGGACGAAGCTCCTAGCCAAGGGGAGCAAAGTCTCTTTGAACCTGAAGTGCCTGAATCCGTGGCAGAAGGCCACTTGGAGAAAGTTGTGTTGGAAGAAGCTCCTGCTAAGGGGGAGCAAGAAAGTGTTGAACTCCCCGCTCCTAGTCAGGGGGAGCAAGTAGGCATTGAGGAAATTCCACCTCCTGCCAGTGTTCCTGTTAGTGAAGGCCCAGGTGCAAGCAATATCAATCTTGAGGAGCCTGTCATTCAGCAAGGGAAGCAAAAGAGAGTGGCTCACAAAAGGCCAAGAAAGAGTCACAGAAAAGTCAATCTGAAGCCTATTATGGCATTGTTGAAAGCTCAAGGAGAAGTCTTGTCATCCGTTCAGACAAGTGTTCAGGGCATTATCTCTAATCAAGCTTCAACCTCCTCTGATCTATCCTCAATTCGAAATGCAATGAGGTGGTTCAATAAAGAGATGTCTGATATGAAGAATTTTCTGGCTAATCTTTCAAGGTCTAGTGGTGTCCCTCCTGCACCCACTCAGAGTAGTCCAGCTGAAGTTCCTAGGCCACCAGGGCCTCCAGCAGAAGTCTCTCGGCCAACAGGGCTACTAGTTCAAGCATCAGGGCCACCAAGGCCATCAGGTCAAGCTTCAGGGTCATCAGGACCCTCTTCAGTTGTCAGAGAAGCCAAAGGGAAAGAGCCCATGTCAGCTACTTCGGCCCTTGACACTTCAAATCTTGCAACTCCAATTTTGTCCTCACCTACCTCTCCTCTCACAGCCCCTCCTGCTCCACCAACTATAAAACACCCAGTACCTCGCACC